>JAKWJA010000397.1:0-191083 GCA_027704765.1 Solanum habrochaites | reverse complement strand
CCTTGGCCATATTTCTTTAAAAAAACTGAATATGGCCAGTTTTGTCGCGGAGAGAGAGCTGTGTAAAACAATTATGATTGGGTACTACTAGACGCGTTGTTCATAAATTGGCAATTAAAAAAATGCTTCGTGGTACTCAACACTTAAACTACACTGATAGTTTTTGTATTATTATCAATTTTCGAAATTTTTTTGTCTTCTTAATCGCAATCTCAAGATGGTTCCTCAAATAAAAGTGTACCTTTTTTAATTTTTTTAATATTTATCCCTTTTAAATTAAATATATCAGTAAAAAATAATAATTACAAAATTCCACTTTTCTAAGTTGATTGTCTTCTGTAATCTCATCTCAGATGGCTACTCAAATTAAAAAAGGATACATTTTTTCAAATTTTAATTATTGATCCACTTTTACATTAATATGGTAATTAAAAATAATATTTACCTAGTGGGACTTTATTATTTTACCTCTATTAATCAAGAAAAAGAAACAAATGAATAAAACTAAATTTTCAAAAAGTAAATTTGTTGTTATTGTCAAAAATAGACAAATATATAGAAATAACTAAAAAAAAAAAAGAAAAGAAATAAAATAATTAGGGACGAAAAAGTATGTTGAGGGACTATACCATTATTTCTTCTAAGTAATTTACAAAAATGACCTTTATACTTGTAATTCAACAACATTGAAAAGCTGTATGATCATAATAAAACTCACAATATCAATGAGCTTCAATTTTTTTTAAAGAAAGCGAGAATATCTCAACTGACTACTATATTATCATTTTATCTTATCTCAAACTACTTATTTATTCTATTTATTTATAGTTTTTAAGTCATATGTGACCCCCTATACTGCATATTCACTTAAATAACTTATTTATATTATACCTATTGAATACTTAGGGGTTCGTTTGAGAAGAGTAGCAGGAAATGTCCCATGACTAGGTAGGGATTATGTAGTACAATGTTTGGTAGGAGAGCGAATTTGAGTCTTGTATAACTAATCCCTGAATTATTTATGATCCAACATGGTATGTAATGTCTATACTATACCTTCCAGTTGGAGTATTAGTAATAATTGGTGATATAATACCATGGGATAAGCTATGTAAAGACAAACACCATTTCTCAAATCATTTTTAATTATTTTGTGGATTCTTGATTTATGATTCTATAGTTTTACAGTACGTATTTAAATAAATAGCCTTACAAATTATGTGAGAGTGGTATAATAAAAATCCAATAAATTAATACACATTTGAATGTGAGTTGTATTTGTATATGAAGTTGGGACATAATTGAAGGTGTGGTTGTGTGTGTTGTATAATTATATATATGATTATATCTATGATAGATAGATTCAGATTTGCTGGTTTTCTAATTATTTGTATTTTAAAACCAATTTAATTTTTTTTACATATTATTGAATTCAACAATACAAATAATTAAAACGAAAAAAGGCTCAAAATACATTTGAACTATTAGAAATAAATCACATTTACTCTTAAACTAATTGTCTGGCTCAGAAATACCCGTCCGTCAAAAGTATTGATCACATTTACCCTTACATTAACATAATTTATGTCATGTAGACGCCAATATGCCACGTTTGATGGCCACATAAGCCACCCAAGCAAACTCTTCACATCACACAGCCACATAGAATCAAAAGACTTACTAATTTAACTAATTTTCTCCTTATTTTCTTAAGAGATACAATTTCACTATTTATTCAATACAACTCTCACCCATTTCATAACTATACCCTTTCTCTTAACTACTGAAGCTGTTCTTCTTGATGTTTGTTGCCATGCTGATTGCTTCAGGTTCGAGTTAGAGTTGTTGTAGTGCTGAGTTACTGAAACTTCTTGGGGGTTGCATTGCTTGTAATCTATGAATTAATTTCAATAGTTAAGAATATTTTTGAGTCAGGGAGTATACATGCTTTTCCAATACGGACACACAACTTTGGTTCATGTAAGTAAAATATAAAATAATAGTATATGCTTAATTTTAATATTTAAAATAACCGACTGCCTGAATGCTGAGATTAGTCATACATGTTTTTACTCTAATCAAAGGCTCAAATTATTTATTTTTATAAAAGAGAGCCAACGTGTACGGCTCCGATTAGATTTAAACAATCAATCGATTCTACGACTGGTCTTGTTCAAACGTGTCGTTAGAAAGAAAAAGATAAGATACTGCCAGTTTTTTTCATAAGGATGGTAAATTCTCTGGCGATCTAAAATCAGGTCAAATCTCCACGCTTCTTCGTTATAAGAGTAGTTTAATGAATCAATATGTTATTAATGCTCCAATTTGTTCTTCCCTCAGCACACCTCTCAATTCATAAGAAATGGTTACTTGTCCAACAAAGATACTTAGAAATAAATGTCAATGCATTTCGCTTAATCTCACTCCTTCTGCACTCTTCCATTCTCTCTCATCACTTCGGAGGACACCTATGGTTCTTCCACCTGTCTCCGTCGCTTACGCGACGCCGGGAGATTGCTCTTGGAACCATGTTGCTCTTACAATTCAAACGCCTTTCTAAATGGGAGTACAGTATGATCGTAAGCTTTCGTTTGGTTGACGGTGCCGATCTCTACGTATCCAGCCCGCGGAGCTACTTGAAAGCGGTGGTTTTCTGGACTGTATAGGATGTTAACAGGGTACTCGTCCCTCCTTGCCAAAGAGGATATTTCTCTTCTGTGATGCTGGAAAATTATGTCAACGATGTTTATACAGGTGATATTATGTTAATTACCCTTTTACTATTATGTGAGGAAATGAGTGACGTTAATAAACTATCGGAACAATCGGAAAGTGAGAATGGTTAGATGATGGGTTTGTGATAATCCGGGTTTGTACGAAAAACCAGCGATTTGATTTTAAATCCGATTTCGGGTTATAATAGAGGTGAGGATTTTGGTTTCGAATGCAGAGTGATTCGGAGTTCGGAGTTGAAGGGGAGAGTGTTATCATAAACCGAAAGAACACCTACAGAGCGGTAATGGACAATTTGGTGTATTCATGGATTGGATAGTTTTGGTACTCAAATCCCCCTGATTCTTACATAACGGGCAAATATAATTTGACAGCAGAGAGGCGCTTGGATCGTACAGGGAAGTTTGTTGGAATATCGACAGATTTGGTTAGGATCTGTGGTTCATTCCTGCTTAATTTACCCAGGTGGAATTAATCCCTTTACTGGGATCCAATTGTTTCACTTGGGGCTTTTGATCACCTTTTACGACATCGATGAATAACACATTTTTGGGGATTTACTGATGGTAAATACCATTTTATGGGGTTTAAGTGCTGGATAGCTCTCCCTTTCTGGCGTTGAATGCGAAGATGCACCTTTGGATAGATAAACAATGCCTAGTGATGTGAAGTGCAGGGTGAAGTTGTTGAATATGGAATTCCAGGAATAAGAGGATGGAAGCGGTTTCAAGCTTAAGGGGCTGGATGGATCATTATGAAGTTGAGGTGTGAAAGAGGAAAAGAGCAAGTACACGGGTGGCGTTGAATTAATCAGCAGGCCAATTTGACACGAAAATTTCACGAGAACTCAAGTTCAAGAACCGAGATGACGTTTGATAACAAGGGAACTGAAAAAAAAGCTAGAGCAAACAGTGGAAGAAGAGAGATTGAAATAAGTGGATGTCGTCTCTGAAACAGGGGTACGAAGATTCTCATACAAGATGAAGCGGGGAAATCCTCTAACTATAATACTAAGACTTCGAAAGCCATCAAGACGAAGATGGTATACAAATCATCGGCATTCTGAATTAGAACACTGAATGGAATGAGGAGAAGAGTGGAGTACGGACATCAGATTCTTATTCCAAGCCGTTTGAAAAATGGGCAAAATGCAAAGGGTGATGTCTGTTTTTACGATCGCATGTCTACCAGGGTGGAAGGGCAACGACGGAACAGAGTTATCTCGTATATGGGTGAAGTAGCACTATTCTCGTGAAATTGCAGCTGCTAATGGGCAAACTTGTACCAGGATACTGCACCTACTTAAGTTCTTCGGTTTTCCTACTGTAAAACCTTTTACTTACCCTTGTTAAATAAATAATGCTCTCCTACAGGGACGATCTGTGTGTGTACTCTGTAGCATTAGAGCAATCTATATTTTTTTTATATATATATTTGAAGGCCGCATATGGGGATTTTGAGGTTTTTGGATGTGATTTGAACATAAAAGTCTTTACAAGCAACAGATTGACTATTGACATTACCGAGCAAAGATTTACTCGACTTTAGGTTTTGATCTAGTTATTTATCTTTTCAATGTATATATATAAATAAATCAATCAATTAAAAAAAAAAAGATTGTTAGGACAAACTTGTGCAATTAAGAGTTTGCCTCAACTGTGAGTTGGTTGTGTGAAAGAAACAAAATAGTATCAACAGCCCAATCTATTTTCAGTTCGGAAAAGAAAAGGGCCTTAAATTTAAATACTCTACAATAGTATTGAAAAGTTATAACAATATTTCATTCACCTATGATTTCAACATACCTTTCCAAATACCTTTGTCCATCCACCTGTTGGGTTTTCAAAATGACGACTTATTTAACGGTTCCAAATTTTAAAATATTTAAATATTTTTTAAATTACTTGGCTCTAAAACTATTGAATATAAGTTAATTTATTAATATTATTTATAAACCACACTCACTACCCACACATTACTTTTAAATTAAGCCTACCCATATAATAAATCATTTTTAATATCAAAATCACCCTAACCACACTTAAACACGATGAAATTACCGATTCATGAAAATGACATTAAAACTATTGAGTCCGAATGAAGCCACAATTTAAATTTAGGATTGAGACGCTTATTAGGAAGACACTTCAATAGGGATTTTTTCAAGCTTGAATAGAAATTAGGAGTAAAGGTAAATAAATAGACACCTCTAAGAATCATTGCACTTTTAAATATTATAAACATCTATTATTTGTTTTAAAAATGACAAGTATGTTCCACTATATTCTTTCGAAAAAAATATCCATCAAGTAACATCACATAATTGAGGCGAACGAATATTAGATAAACATAATCAGACTGTTTTTTAAGTTTATCGGTATTTTTATTTCGACACTGAATTCAGAGACGGATCTAGGATTTGAAGGTCAGGGTGCCACAAACATTCAAGTAAGATAAAAAGATTGTTACTTTAAATTTGGATTACAATTCAGGTTATTAATTTTATTTTATTTTATAACAGAAAGCGATCAAATGGTGCCTATAGTAATATATTATTTGAGATATTATGTGATCAGAGATCACTAAAACAATTCAATTTTTTATTTTTTTGGTAATTAAATGTCTTATTTGCTGATTGAAACTTTGGAAAAAAAGTCAAATTGAGCATGTATAAACCATCAATAATAATATTTAACATTAATATATATTCATCTTCAATTCCTTTAGTGTTGTTGGGCTTGAGATATACAGTTGGGAAAAAAAATAAAAATTGTAGTTTCAATCTATTGTCTTACTTAGAAAAAAAACGTCGGTGTTTGATGAAGTGAAGATCGAAAGAAAACCTTTTAAATTAAAAAAATATTTTGAAACTTATGTTTTTTCTAAAAACTATATTTCAATATATTTTAATAAGATTTATTTGAGGCTCATTATTCAATACTCAAGATGATAAAACAAAATAAATTCGTTACACTTGATCAATAGATTAATAATTCGTCACGAGCAGTAAAAAAACTAATAATTTTAATTATGAAAAAAAGGGTCATTGAATTAATAAAGAATAGTAAATAAAATAAGAATGATTGGAAGAAAAGAAAGAAAAAGAAAAAAAAAAGGAGCAAACAAAAAAAAAGATTAAATGTTGGTGCTAGGTTTGACAGGGGTTGAATGAGAGTAGATCCCTCTCCTTTTGAATTTGGACATTCCGTTGCTTAGTTTGGGTGGGTGCCGAAATAATATATATGTAATTATATACATATCTACACGTGTATACAACATTTTTCCTAAAACCACTGGGTGTCGTGGCACCCCACCCATACACCTAAAATTGCCCGGCTTGATTAGTAATTTTTATTGAGGACTTAGAATGTTGATAAATGTACTTCTAGAGACATTTTCCCCTCGATATTTTAGAAACACTCATTGGTGTGAGCTTTCTTGTGTGTTTTAGTATGGAGGGGTTTATTAATTGGGTATTGTAAATTATAATGGGTGGTAGTAGATGGGTAAAAATTATATAGAGGTAAGTTAAATTATAAAAAATGTTGAGCATCGTGTATTGAAAAAAATATTTAATAGTTTAAATTTAAAAATCGTAATAGTGGTTAATTTTGACCCAAAGGTGGATAAGAAAAGTATTTTGGAGTCATAGGGGGATGAGAAGAAGGGTGGGTGGATAGAGGATAATTTTGTACCATTTCTGATGATACTTCAAGTGTATTTAGGTCCTTTCCGTTTTTAGGTCTGTATTATTAGGAAAAATTAGCAACTAGTTACTAATCTCTAACTTAATTAGTAAAAACATCTACACTTTAAAATAATTATTGAAAATGTCAAAAGGTCAGATATTTTGAAAATAATTTGTATTCAAATTTTAGTCCAAAAACAGAAAAACTTCGGACAAATTATACAAGCATTACCCATTTACATTCTTCATATGCTTTAGTAACACTAATTTATTTTTCATCTTCAAGGGTCAAGTTGTTTTTCACGGTTCATCAAATTTTGTCAGTTTCACCAGCCTAGTCATTCATTTTCTCGTTTTTTTTTCATCAAAATTTCACACATTTTCTCTCATTGTTGAAGAAAATATTATGCAAGATTCGTAACAATTTGGTCAGATTCCAATTAATCAAGAAATATCTCAATTGATAAGGTATTTGAATTCATAATTTATTTTGGACCGCTTTGTATAACAAAAATCACACATTATTGTAGCAATCCTAAAAAAATTAATTATGATAAGTAATGTTAGTGTGTCCTAGACGCCTACGATTAGACCTGATTCAAAGGATTGAGCACATAGAAACCAGACCTCCTGACCCTTGCAACAGGCCAGCAATTAACTTGGGAGTTAGTGGATCTAGGAAAGGTTGGGTCTCCAGCCATGGTAGGCTCCCTTTATGGAAAGATGTACCCGGATGAGTCTTTACCGGACTTTTAAAAAGGGGAAGAAATCTTAAGTTTGGAGGGCTAGGGGTAAAAATGGCCCTAAATATGTAATTAATTATATCAATTAATATGGGTAGAGGGGCATTTGGGTAGAAAGGGCCGAAACCGAAAAGTGCACATGAGCAAAACTGCTCCACACGGGTTCGAAATCTAGGTGGGAACAATGATTAAGAGGGATGATTTATTGGGAAATTAATTTAATTAAATTAATATTTAAATTCTAATTAAGAAAAGAAAAATAAGATTATTATTATAAATAAATTAATCAATGGGACGATTTGGGTCAGCGACCCGAAGGGAACCCCAAGTTTCGCGATGGGGACGTCGCGGTGGGGTTCGATCCATCAACGGAAGGACGTCCAAGTGCATGAAAAAAATGGGGTTTTAGAATCTGATTTGTGTTAAGGGAAAATAAGGTCCTTTCACGGTGGCTGTGTATAAATCAGATTTTTACAAGACAAAAACTTATTTGAAGAGTTTAATAAAAAATACAATTATCACATAAGGAACCACTCACTTATAACGTTTATCCTCTCTCTTTCACGATCGATCTCTACTTTTGCGTTCTATCCTGCTAACAACTAGAAGAACAGCAAAACACAACCAAATCTTCATACTTGAGGTTTACACGTCAAAACATAGAACAAAAAAGCTAACCAAAAACGTTAAAGCAAAAGCAGGTTTTTCGTTGAGGTTGTGTGAAGTCGACGGCTTGGAAGTGAATTTTGAAAGGGTCTGGACAGCAGGTGGTGTTGAGCAACACTAAAGCAGTTAGTTGTTTCTCTTCTGACTCCTTTCTCCAAGAGAATTGTATATGAGACCGGTGATGTCTTCCTTCGGAAAGGGGGGGGAGTTTCACGTAACTCTCAAGAGATGAGACTGTAGGCTTGCCGGTATGAGATCCCTTATATCTCCTAGTCCTTGACCCTATATGAAATATAGTAATCTGCAGGGTTCGGAATCCATATATACGCTAAATATGTTCGGGTTCACTTTGGCGGTGATTATCCACCTCTTTTTGGTGTGGGCAGACACTTAGATTTCAGATGATCACATAATCTATGCGGTTAAGGTTAAAGGTTCCAAATATAAAGAATGAACGGCCAACCTCAATGTGCACATAATGAAATGAACGATAACCAAAGGTTGCTAGGACTAGGATAATCAAGAGATGGCTAGACTGAAGTAAGACACTAGGCTTATTCTTGGTCATTGCACAACAATACAATGAGAGTGTTAACTACATCCCTAGTATGACTGGTGATTCACTAGTATATGAATGAATGAAAATTGAAGTACGTATGAACGAACGAAAAAGCAGACTCTATGTGTTGATAAGAAGGGCTACCTATAGTTGAGGTCCCACATGTTGAGCCCTCATGTTGGGAAGTGCAATGTCAATCATGGTCCACGTCCTAATCGGCTATGAAAGAATGAGATGAACTACGTGATATGATAGGTAATATGTTGTGAATGCTTTGCAACACTGATAAGTATGAGATGCGATGTGACTCTCATGGCATGACTTTCCTAATCAAATTTGGCAAGTTCACTGACTTGACTTTCCATAATCCATACGATAGGAAAGAGCTTTTCTAATCATGCATTGTCCTTGGTTGTTGTGCTTGCATTATACCCATGCTTGGACAAGGCGTTTTGTAGGACTAATCCCATAAATCTACATTTTAGGGCAGGGCACAGGTGGACGTTAGAGCTTACAGGCGAACGAAAATGAAGTATCGAACGTGGAGCAGTCAATTCCGGATTGGTATGAACTTGCTTTCGAGACGCTTTTCCCAGTGTATTCATTTAGATATAGGTTTGAGTGTGATTTACCGTAGTTCACGTATTTTTAAGCCTTTTTTTAAGTTGTTGTGCTGGATGTGTCCAAAAGCCTTTTTGATTAATTTTATGAAAGTTCTCTTTATTTGCGGAAATCGTCGTAAGCTTTTGAGCAAGAAATTGCAGAGAAGAAGAAAGCAGAAACGTTACCACCTACGGAGGCTTGTGACGCAGTACATCGTGACTTATGACGTTCCGTCAGGTGGCATCGTAGTGAAGTGCTTAAAGGAAGATAGAGAAGTCTCAAAGTGGGGGTTACGAAGTGAGTGACGGCCGTCGTAGCCTATGACGGTCGTCCTGCTGGTCGTCGTGAAATGTGAAGATCAGAGAAGTAGTCCTAGTACATATTCCAAGAGTTTAAGTGTTATGGAGCGGGAGACCCTCGACGGGGACCGTTGTGCCTGTGACGATCCGTCATACCTGCCGCGAGGCGGTGATGAAAGATAGCAGCAGAAAAAAATTGCAAAAGTATGGCACGACGGAGTCCAGGTTGGCCGGTCCGGACCACGATGACCAGGTGCAGGTCCGTCGACCCAGCCGCGGTTTTGCGTTTATTTGACAGATTTTCATTAATTAGAGTCCTTATTTGATTAGTTTTGTTTTTTCTAAATATTTACGAAAAATCTATTTTCGGGTTATTAGAGGAATCTTGGTTATAGCACTTTCATGTTTAGATTCTTTGGGAGGAGATTATTTTGATTATTACACTTTTGGTTTTATACAGTTTTATCTGGAAGGGATTGGTGTGATTTTGTCGATTAATCAAGTAACACTTTTTGATTTTATTCTTCTCATTGAAAGTTAGTAAGTAACTGCAGAATCTTATATGATATAGGAGAAGATTGGGATTATGACTATGGGTAACTAAATCCATAAACTTAGGTTGTGGGAACCATGGGTGAATATCAGATATAAAAACCTAACTAAATACGTATTTTAAATTTACTTAAAGTTTTAAAGTTTTGTCGTTTTTTTTCTCAAAATTATTTTTTAGTATCACTTTACTGATAAAATTATGTAATATTATTATATTTTTCAAAATTACCAATGATTTCAAATGTTTTTAAAATTTAAATGAGTTTTCAATTTATACAAAATAGTTTAGAACATTATTTAAGTTATATAGACTCTTTATCCAAATTTCTTCAATGATAACACATGAATTTAGAGTGTTATTACAATTTCAATAGCCTCTCTTTCATTCAATTTTGTTTTTTTTTCCTAGCCAAATGTGATATGAAATTTAGCCATTCTGTATCAACTCACTAATTTCAAGAAATCATCTTGTGATTTCTCATCCGTCTATTTAATTACTAAATCTTGTGAGAATCCTAACCCTTTAATCTCATATCTAAACCCGGACGGTGTTGATTAAATCTCCCATTCTCTTTCTTCAACAACCAAAAGACCCTAAACAATAAAATTTTAATTTTTCTCTTCCCTCCCAAAATCCAAGACACACCCCACACTCTTCCTTCCCTCTACAGCTCGACCTCCTCATCTATCCCTTTTTACGCACAAGACTCAATCCATCCTTCTTCTCTCTACAGCGCCGGTCCCACTATATCCAAGCCGTATCTTTCCTAACAAACTCCCTTACCGATCGCACATCCAAGTGGTGGCAAGTCGCCCCTCTCTTCCCTTCCCTCTCCTTCGTGGTCCCCCTCATCCTTCTCTCTTCTCCCTCTCGCACCTCTTCTCATCCTTCTTCTTTTCAGGCCCCAGGCGATAGCATCACGCGCAGAAGACAGCGAGAAGCAGCACGGGCCATCAATAGCACAAAACTCCAATGACTCCAAAAAGCAAGATCCAGCAATGTCCGAGTTGGGTTGTGATGGATCTCACAGATTGTCTTTGGTATTTCTCATTAATCTCTCATTTTTTCAAGTGCTTTCAGATACTGGATTATATTTTGCTATTATTTACATGCTGGAGGCTTAGATAGAAATGATATGGATTGTTCAAATTCGTATTCTGAATGTTTGTTGTTCTAATAGTGTGATTCGGTTGTTAGTGCGTTTAAATTGTCTATGAGTATCATCATTTATATTTTTGTTTCCCCCCTTAATTGTCAATTTGTAAATCTAGATTGCTTAATTATAGTGTAGATTATTCGTTAAAGGATCAATGTTTATTCTAATATATTTGATTTTCATGAATGTTACTAATTGTAAGTATGCTATTCTATTACGATTTTCTTGATTGACTTCTCATAAATGTTACGATATGCTTAAGTTATGTTTTCGGTCATTTAGTAAAATTAACAAATTTCTTACTTGTTTGTTCTTGGAAAAAAAATTTACTCACTTAAAAAATAGTTGTTTCATGCTCTCTTATTTAGAAATATAACCAATCCCTACTTTGTATTAATTATTTGTGTTGATTAATTCTTACTGTTTGTCGATGACAACCTTATTATCTTCCTTGTTGTTATGTTGTAGAATAATATTAGTTATTTAAAAATAGATTTTGGTTATTGGAAGGTAACAATATTTTAATGATTTCTTAATAATCTTTTCCTTTTATTCTGCATCAATTGGGTAATTCAATATAATGAATATCCTTAATTTGATCTTGGTGGAATACGAATTTAACTTGAGTTGTATATGGTAAAAATAATTTTTGGCTTTATTATTTAAGGGAAAAATATATGCTCTGCCTAATTCTTTCTTGCTTAAGTTTATTAATTTTTTTTTTATAATCTGATCTGGCTCTTAAATAAAAATTAAAAATAAGTTTAATTGATTTTCTTATTTTTAAATTTACTAAATTTATTCTTACTTGATTTATCTTTGGTAATGAAAATATCTTAACATATTTTTGATTGGATTATCCTCTAAAATAAGGAAAATTGCAGTATGATGATTCCTTTGAAATAGTTATTTCCATAATTTGTTGCCCCCTCCTTACTATATAAAGAGACTATTTTATTCATTCAGCGGCATCACTCTCAATTCCAAAACATTTCTCTATCACTCTCTCTTTCTCATTGTCTCTTCTACTTTAACAACACATTATATCCGGTTAATATTTCAGTGTTCTGCGAATTTGCTACTTTGTTCGAGTAAAGGTGATATCATGTGTTTTGCTTAAACACGGTTAGTATTTTTAACATTTATTACTATCTTCACATTCACATATTTTGTTGTAAGCTATGTCTTGTTTTTATGTAGAATTCAGTCATTAAATCATTGCATATTGTCTCACCTTGACTAATAAGCGAGTTATTACTGTGTAGTTATTTGATTACTTTGATAGGTTTTTAAACTTGAAGTTCAAGTGAAAGATTAAGTGAGAAAAGATGTATTTGTGTATTTTGAATGTATATATATATTTTATTTTGCCTATGTTATTTATGCGAATGTTGTAACAATTGTTGAACTCTAAAGAGGTGATGAGATATATAAATTTATTTGGGGGGGGGGGGGGGATCGTCTAGGGGAGGGGGATTTATAGCTTATTGTTATTAATAATTATGTGTTAGAAACCATGACTATTTAGGTTTGTCTTTTAATCGCCTAGATTTAATATTGTAGGTGTTATAAATCTAATCCAATTTTCAATTTGGGCTTCTTGACGCTTTTGTTAACAAGTCTGAAAAAAAATAAACTAGATTCCATTAATTTTTGAATGTGTAAATCAAATCTAATAATATAGTAGGGTGTAGATGTTAAAAATATATAAATTTTCATTTGTTTATCACGTAGAAACTATGCCTAAGTATTAAAATTGTTAATATCATTTTACAAAATCATGCATATATATGTTACTGATTTTTTTAAAACACTAGAAATCATGTTTATAGGTTGTAGATAAATTTAACATATACACAAAAATAAAAAATTTGTTTTGAACTTGTGTCCTCTCACCCAAAAATTAGTTACCTATTCTATTTGCTTCCGCAATTCATGATGCTAAGGTTTTTTTAATACTAAATTGAATCATTTTCATGCATTTAGCAAATTACTTGGCTTTAAAAATATTTCATATCAAAACATGGCAAACATAATTGTGCTTTAAAAGTTCATTATTCAATCTTCCTTTAAAAACTTGATTGTTATGACATGTTACATAAATTATAAGCATTATGTCCTAACTCCGTTAGTGGGAAAGTAAAGGAATAAGAGGTCTGTTCCAATTTTAAACCCGACGCGTCCAGGCCCTGGAGCGTACCACCTACCCATGATTTCAAAGAAATTATGTGCTTTATATGTAAATGTGCCTACGTGTAAACTAAATCTTTTTTTTAAATCATTTTCAAAATAAAACTATTGTTTTTTTTAAAGGACGACCTCAAATCAAAACTTGTTTCTTAGGGGAGTTGCGATCAACATATCGTCATCCCTAGAAAGAAACAAACATTTTTTTTTAAAAAAAATAAAAATTATATATTTCAAAACTTGCTCAAATTTAAACTTTACTTTGCACATATTAATGCTTAATGATTCCAATTGGCTATAAACATAGCCTCGTAGTAAATAAATAAAAAATAAACTTGAGTTGTTATTTTGATGTCACCTAGCCTCGCATTTTAAATTAATAAAATAGCCTTAATTGTTTTATATTGTTATCAATTAGCAAAGCGATTAATGAATAATAATGAAGTGACCTTGATTGCTCCTTGTAACCCCCACTAGATGCATGAGAACGCCCGGGACCCACGCTTGTGGACCTCGAGGGATGCCTAACGACCTTCCCCTCGAAGGTAATTTGAACCTTACCAATCTCTGGACTTGTGGACCTAGTAGATTAGTTAGTGTAGATAGGTGACTAACGTGCCCTTAACTAGCTTAGGTGGCGACTCCAAACTCGAAATCTCAAAGTTGTAATGGTCGCGCACAAAACCCTTTTCTTCAAACAGGAGCCGACAGAATGGCGACTCCGATGGAGATATGAGGTTTCTTACACTGACGTGTTAATTGCTTATCTATGTGGGGGATTTACTTCATTTTGGTAATTTTCATTATTTGTTAGGGCTTACCATTTGTTTAGCTTATTTGTTGCTTTATTTATTTCTCCTTTCCATGTTCCTCCCTTTTCCTTTCATAATGTGTTATTATCTGTTCACCTTTCCCTTTCCCCTGAGTGTTACATGTTTGTGCGTATCTGTTGCTTTATTTGCGTAGTTTTTTCATATCTTTATATGTTACTTTCCTGTATTTATGTTATTGTTTAGTATTTTATAAACTGCCTATATGTACCATTGTCCAATTTAAATGCTAAATGTATTACTGCTGTGATAATTGGAATCCGCTCATTTACTTCCCCTAATTGGGGACCTCTTCCTTTTTTATTTTGTTCTCGTGATGTGGTGCCTTTGCACATCTCACAACTACCAATCTTATTTACAATACCCATATTAGAGAGTCGCGGCTATGCGGTGGAGTATGGATAGTTTTCCACGCGACAGTCACGAGTCTCTCTCATTAATAACATCTTTCACTTCCGTGTCAAAGCCAACTCTTAGAAGTCCTATTTTAAGTCATACATGCTGCATAAGCCCTAGGAGGTTTGACCCTTGGTGTCAATCCATATAATTAGTAGCCACCCTCTCGTCTAAAGGGCCCCCAACACCCTTAGAAAAATTGCGCATATTTATGTGTCAACGTGATCATAATAATTAAATCAAAGACAAACATGTCAAAATGAGTTAGAAGTCGGTTGGTTCTTACTTTGTTTCTGCAGAGTCAGGCGCACCATCACTTTCCCCAAACACGCAAATGGTGGTCAAAGTCAACCCATCTTGAAGACTTTGGTGGAACAGAGAATTAAAAAAAAAAGCGAAGAGTTAGAAGCAAAATGAACCTGTGTTAGGCGGCTTCAGCTTTTGATCTCCGTAGAGTCAGATCGTCTCTTAATTAAGGCATTGTTGAAATTCTGGGACACCGGAAGGGTTAGTCTTCAAATTCAAGATTTCCGAGTTTAACCCCAACAATCGAGAAGTGGAGGAAAGGATTCATGGGTATGCATCACAAAGAGTTGGAAATGATTGTTCCACAAAAGCCAAGTCCAAGACTTTTTCTGAAGCAAAATGGGCATTGTGTCATAATCCAAATCTACTTTGTCTGAAGAATGTTTTTGGATTCTTTAGAGTTTTATATTCACGCTTTGGGGGAGGAGAAGGTATTCCCAAATTTCATAGAGAATTTGCGCCGTTCAAAATTGGAAAAGGTATATTTAATGCATTCTCTGTCGCACGATTAGGCCTCATTGGTTTATCCTAGAGAAGGACAGGAAAGAGATGGGGAAAGATCCACAACGGCTTATGTTATGTGTTCGTATGTGGCTCGAGGTGGGACAGACCTTGGTCCCCCATGATACTTGCGCAGAAATTCTAAGAGCTTGACTGCATGCACACCAAGGCCCCAAAAGATACTGTGAGGGGTTGGGGTTGTGAACTTCTCTGAATTTGGGCCGTTCGAACATCTTTACCAAAGAAGCAATAAAGTAGCTTGTTAGAGGGACTATGGGGAACAAAATTATCAAACCATCCCTAAGGATGAAAAATTATCTCCACTGTGGGAACAGAGGACGGTTCACATACCTAAAGGAGCGCTCAGCCGTTCGAAATCCAATGATGATATGTTGAAGCCCACGGACGTTTGAATCATAAGAGGAAAAAATGAACTTACTTCATTGAGCTTGTCGGTTGAATGGTGTGTGCAAACCATAAGCACCACTCGAGTCTTCGAAAATCGGACAGATCCAAATGAAATGATACCTTGCGATCACAATGAGCCACTAGGGATATGACTTTAGGTCAGAATTACCGCAACTGCAAACACTATACTGCGGGAAAAGATGAAGAATGTGTGAAACTCTCAATGTTCAAGAGCACAGACCCTTTTTGCCACCCACCTGATATTAGGTATGGTTTTGAAAGGATGCAGATGCATAGAGATTTGAGTGAAGGAGTCTCCTTGGTTTGGAGAGGAAAAAGGAGAGAAGATGGGCTCGCAACCTCCTCAACACGATTATGAAGTAAATCCCCAGAAATGGAGGAAACAGCGATTGTGCCCTAACATGGAGAGCAGCATACTTAAAGTTTTTTTGTCCTGTTTCTTTATTTACTTGTTATCCTGCCCTTTAGTTACTTTAGATTGATGACTAAATAGAAATCATTTCAAATCGAAAGTTGTCTTATTGTCTAACTCAAACTCCAAATTGGAAATACGGCTTGAATAATTATTAGGCATCACGTACGTGTCGATTAGGCACTTACCTCTGCTCAACGAGGGTGCCATGATTTAGGGCGTTTATTCAAAACACGTGTTGATATTGTGATATTCATCTTAACCCCCTTATCTTTCTTTTGATTCTTTATGTTTTCCCATTTTCCCAAGGTTGATCTGTCCTTCATCCGGGCATCATACACGACAAAAAGGGACCCCCCTCCTTATTCTCAAAGGAGCAAGCTCAAACAAGACAAGGTATAAAATGGTTGACGAAAAACAGCACCACTGAAAGGGTGAAGGCTTCTGAGGGGAGGACAACTTCAAAAGGATATGTCCTAAGACTTGAGGCGCAATGATTTCGCAATGGGAAGAAGAGGTAGCTTCACATGCGTGATTTGACCCAAGTTGTCTATCTTCTTGGAACTCATTTGGAGAAAAGAAACACTAGACATCATGCCAAACCAAAACAACCACGCCAAACAAGCAGCCAAGCCAGAGAGCGCCAGCGCGAAACACCCAACCGCGGCCAAATAGACCGGGCCACCCCCCCCACCCAAAATACCCAGCGGCCATGTCACACTATTGACAAACATACCCAAACCAAACCTTCCCAGAGACAATCCCAAACGCAAATATCCCATATACTTTTGGGAACACACAATCCCAATCCCATATGTTGAAACCGCCCTTATGGACCATGATATCCATGAACAGAGTCCCACCCATCAGAAAGACCCCGCCTATTTAAAACCCTGACTGAGAGATGAGACAATTGACCAAAGGGTACAACACGTCGAAGGAAACAAGGAAGTTAGAGAGGTTGGGCTATGAGGATCTGTGCAATGCATCTTGATGTAGAATGTCCGAATGATAATAAGCTTCCGACATTGAGACGTTCAATGGCATTGGGGATCCAAAGCCCACCTACGAATGTATTGTGCCAAACTTGTAGGGGTGGGGAGAGATGAAGAGGATCCTCATGAATTTATTTATGATGGTCTTACTGGGGAGAAGGCCCTACTCATGGTACTTGAGCAGACTCGCGGAAATGGATAAAATGTGTTTAATATTCCACTCCTGACTTCATGAATAGGTTTTGGTTTTCAATATTGAGAATCAACCTGATTGGTTTTTAACTTCAGAACTTGGAAGAAGAAACCGTGAATCCTTTAGAGACTATGCCATAAGATGGAGGTCTGAGGGGCTAGGGCCAGACCCTATGGAGAATCTCAAATGAAGACTATTTCCTCCGTGCACAAGAACAACAATCTATGACCGCATGATGGCGGTGGCTGAAAAGAGTTTCCTGAAATCATCAAACTAGGCGAAAGAAATTGAAGAAGCATAAAGAATTGGACTATCATCCAACTTGGACGGCTTTACAAGCAACAACAGGCTCTGCAAATTGGTGAATGACAGAGAAGTTTGAAAGAAAACAGGTTCCTTTAATGATTCTCATGGACCTAGGACCCTTTGAGGCACAAGACAACAAACCACCACCATCCCCATAACCCTCACCCACCCCCATACCTCCCAAAACGCCCCATACCCCTCACCATCCCTTCAGCTCTCCAACCCCCTATATCGCCCTCAACACCATGCTAATATATTACCAAAACGCTCCTCCTCAATACTTGCCTGCCTCATATCCTGTCTATTAATGTTCACACACACTTTCCAAACTCCACCACCTACTCAACACCAAATTACAAATTAACCGAACGCACATACACGACCTTCCTATGAATAAGACCTACACAAACCTATCCCCTTTGGCTGAACCCATAGCACACATCTTTATGATAGAACTGAAACAGGCCTGGGTACGTCCTCCAATTCCTTCCTGTCATTACCTGTGGATGTTCGCGCGAACTGGTACGACCCTAACAGGTTCTGCGCCTACCATTCTTTCTGGAATGAATGGCACCCACCGAATTTTGCAGAGCTCTTAAGGATAAGGTTCAAATGTTGAAATTGAATACAAAACCATCCACCTGAAGGAATCCTACACCTACAGACCGAATGTTGCAATAATCCTCTCCCTAACCATCAAGTCACATGGTGGAAGCTTGATGTCTGGGATTGGGAAGAATCTATCTGGCCGTCGAAACAGAAGAAGCCATGTCCACTCACTGCCCAAGCACCACTAATAGTGCAAAGGACTCGCCCCATTTGAATTAGAAGTTCTGCAACCAGACAACCGTTCTTGTCTATAAGGCATCCTCCAATACAACCATTTGAGACACATGCTTGTACCTTGGGATTACAAACAAAAGAGACACAATTTGGAAGAGACAGATGTTGCAACAGGGGTCACCGAGATCTGAAAAATTTACAACTCCTGAAAATTGTTCAGGGAAGCTCTAGCAAATCTAAAGCACCAGTCGTTAGCTTGAGGATCAAGTAATTTGAAAAAGGTTAAGCTACAATACTCTGTCTTGAAGCAGTGAGTAGAACCAAACCCTTCCCAAATATCATTCTGGAGTTATGGGCAATCTCCCGAACTCCTCGAGATGCCCGTCTGAAGATCCTTGGTGAAGCTTATGTCCCATCTAACATCACTCAGGGAGAGGTATCCAAATGGTGGGGCACGGTCTTTGAGGCTTACAAAATAATCTTTCACAAAGATTACTGCAATCGAATGAACCACACAAAAGCTTTGTTCCCTTTCGTTTCAGTTCAAGATACTGTGATAAACAAAGCATTATTGATGCAGGTTCAGGTTAAACATTTGCCCTCTTGAGGCACACTGACCCGGCTGGTGTGGTTTGCAACAAATTCAGACCATGCGCAGAATGAATGTGATGGGCATTTTTAGACGGCTCTCGCTACGGCACTTTGGGGAGATAACCTTGGACGTGCTCATTGGTCCTGTCACTGTTCTTCCCCATAGCTTTCCAAATTTTGGACCAACGGATCCCTTCATCGTACAACTTATTGTTGGTCGTCCAATGGATTTTCTTGGCTGGAAGCGGTCCATCACTCTGCACCAATGCCTGAAGTTTGAATGGGATTACGAAAAGGTTTGTAGTCCATTGGACAAGGGGCCACCCTGTACCAACGGATTGAAGAAGAGATAACATGGATGGCGAAATGTTACCATACATGGAGCTTGGTTTGGTAATATTGGTTGACCCTTGTTCAGCCAAAAAATCATAGATATGATGGCCTGGGTCGGCTTTCGACTTGGGAAGGTTTGGGGGCTGAATTACAAGGGATAGTCGAACCTATACAGCCTGTTCGACATTCCAGAACGCACTTTTGGGTTTGGGTTATAATACACCACCCGAAGAATGGCTCGATTAGGCGACCACCTAGAGATGTGTACTACTATCCATTGAAGAAACCCATACCGGCCATTGTAATCACTCATTTCCGATCAGCGGTTTCATTGAGACATATTTGATGAGATCTCAGACGACTTGAATGGGTTATCGCTCCAAGAAGAGGGGACAATTTGCAAACGTCGTGATCAATGAGGAGGAGAAAGCGGCCCTAGTGGAATCAAGGAGCCAATATCAGCGTCAGAACTGGACCTCGACTCCCTCCAGACCTGCGTCGATCCTGTGGTAGCCTTGGGAGATTTTTTTCTATCAAGTGTTCATTTCAAAATAAAGAGTTTTTAATAACGTTTTAAAATTCCCGTCCCCTGTATTGCTTTCGAATGAGACTTATGAAATTTTCAAATCTTTATCAATAAGTTATTTGGCGCGGGTCTTCCTCCCATTTTTTGTCTTTGTATTTATTTTTTGCTATTTTTTTTCTCTCACCGCAAAATTCATTATAAAAATTTCGAATCTGAGACTAGGGCATACCATGAGACTGGCTCAACTTAGCATTAATGAACTTAGAAGAAGTCGAATACAATGATGTTCCCGAGGAGGTTTAAAAATCAAAAGGGTTGAGGAATTCGAGGAAACCCCATCCCAAATTTGGTAGAGACAGAAGTGGTGAATTTGGGGAAAGGCAGAGGTGATACAAGAAACCCGAGTAAGTATCCATATGGACAAAAGAAAACAGAAAGAGTATACCGATTTCTCATAGAGAATAAGGATATTTTCGCGTGTGTCCTAACCAGACAGGACAGGGCCTAAGTACTTCAATCGTAGCCCATCGACTCTGCCCACTCGATCCCGCATTCCCCTTCCGGTAAAACATAAGCTGAAAAATACAAGCCCGAGAATGAGTTTTTTGAAACATCAAAGAATAATTATATCACAGCAATTAGATGGCTGGGATACTCCCCAGTGGACATAATACCCACGTTGGCTTGCAAATGTCGTTTCCAGTGCCCCAGTAAGACGCAAGGTCAGATTTTGCGTGGATTACCAAGAGATCTCCCTAACGCTTAGCCCTAAAGAATAACTTTCATTCCATTACAAACAGACACATACGATTGCAATTGTGCTAAGCACTAACTCAGTCCATTTGTGGTATTGCTTTGCCGGCTCTCATCAAATTGAGATGCACAAAGCCGACGCTGAGAAAAAGGCCTTCATCACGCCGTGTGGCGTCTATAAACTAACAAGGTGATGCCTTTGGGATTAAAGTAACGCTGGGGCTACGTACATGAGAGCGATGCTACTTTGTTTCATGACATGCATCCATAAAGGAAAATTGAAGTTTAATTTGGATGATGTCATCAATCAATCAAAACAGAAGTTAATCATTTGGAGATTTAACGAAATTCCTTTGCCAGGCTACGCAAGTACAATCTGAAACTTGGATTCGGCAAAATGTGTCTTGTTGTGCCCGCTGGAAAGCTTTTAGGTTTCTTGTCAGTCGTCGGGTATAGCATTAGACCCGTCCGAAGATCAAGCCATTTGTGACCTCCCTCCCCCCACCAAAGAGCAAGAAGGAGGTAATGAGTTTTTAGGGCGACTGTAACTAAATCAGTCGTTTCATTGCTCAGTCTACGTCATCTGTTGATCTTATCTTCAAAAATAAAAAAAAAAAAAAGCTGTAAAAAAGGATGCTGCAGTGACATGGACAAGTGAATGTCAACCGGCATTTGACAAGATCAAAGACTATCTAATCCAATCCGCTCCTGTTTGGTACCACCTAGAGTCAGGTAGACCATTACTTTTGTATATTTCAGTATGGAATAATGCTTTCAGTTTGCATCTTGGACAACCCGATGAAACAAAGAGGGTAAGGAGCAGGCAATATATTAATATGAGCAATAGTTTCACATCGTGCTAAGCCGACTACTCTCTACTAGAGCGTACCTGTTGTGCTCTAACATGGGTTGCCCAAAAGTTACGGTACACATTATCCCATCTCATCGCATACTCACTTATCTGATTCATGATGGGATCCTTTGAAGTATATCTTTTCAAAAGCCTATGCCCCCAGGTACGCTGGGCCAAATGGGCAATACTGTTGAGCGAGTCGACATAGTTTATGTCAGCAAAACCAGTGAAAGCACAGGGGGCATTTCAGACCATAATGGCAGAGAATCCCGTGGACGATGATTACAGAAGACTCGGTGAATACCTACTTTCCCGATGAATAGGGTGGCTTTGTGGGAGAGGACATTTCTGAGAATACTGATGGAGGGAGAATGTTCTTTGATGGAGCTAAAACTGAATGGAATGCGGCCATCGGGGCTGTTTTTAGCTCACCCACCGGCAACATTTCCATATCAGCAAAACTCCAGATTCCTTTGCTCAAATATATGGCCAAATACGAAGCCTGCATACTAGGTCCACGACGGGCGAATCGACTTGGATGTACAGGAATGATAATATAGGGGATTCAGATCTTTGATTCCACTCATTGTCAGTTCGAGGTGATTGGGCAATAAAAAATCGCAAGTTTGTTCCATATTTTGGAGTGCGTGCCAAGGCTATTAAAATGTTTGGCACAACAGAATTTAGACATGTCGCAAGGTTCCCAATGAATTTGCGACGCCTTAGCCACTCTTTCTTCTATGATTCGACACCCTGATCACAATTACATCGATCCTATTCACATTCATATACATGAACAACCCCACTTATTGTTTCCTGTTTGAGGAAGAGTATCCTGATTGAAAGCCGCCCTGGTACGATGACATTAGAAGATATTTGAAGAGTGGTTAACACAGACGTATGCAAACAAGTGTACAAAACGTAAACAATTTCAATCGAAGGTTAGCAACCCAATCTTTTTTAAGTGGGGGAATCTCTATAGGAGAACTCCTGATGGGTGCTGCTTAAGAAGCGTCAAGCAAGAGAAGGCTCAGCAGGCTGGTCGAAGAGGATATCATGCAGCACCTGTTGCCCTCCCTGAACGTGTTTTTACTTAGTGCAAGAAGATTCTGAGATCATGATATTTATTGGCTAACTAATGGAGACAGCCTGCATTCGCTACGTCCAGAAATCCTCAATGTCAGACGGCACGCAGATATTATCGAGTACCCTCCCAACGAACTCCATGTCACTATTTCACCTTGGCCGTTTTCGCAGCATGGGGGCATGGATGTCTTGGTTCCAAATCGGCCAACAATCTCCAACGGGCACAGATTCATCTTTCGCATTGACCTTATTTCCCAATGGGTTGAGGCCACCTCCTATAAATCCGTGCAAAGAAATTGTGGATGACTTTGGTCAAAACAAACATTATTTGAGTTTTGGAATCTCTGAGTCAACATCAACCCGACAACGGCACCGAAACCTAAACAGTGAACCTGATAGATCAAATTGTGAGAGTTCACAATCTCCTCCATCGAAACTCTACGCATCCATGCCAAAGATGAATGGGTTGTTGAGGGCGGCAAACAAAAACATCAAAAGGAATATTGGGCGCAAGATGATGAATATCAAACCTGGCAGGAAAAGCCATTTCCGCATTGCTGGGTTATCTATCACAATCATCATAACTCCACAGGGTGCCCACACCTTACTATCTATATACGGCACTGAAGCTATATACCCGCCGAAGTAGAATACCTTCCCTAAGGATCATCCAAGAAGCAAAGTTGAGTGATGCTGACTGGATACACGGTCGGCAGAGAATTTTGCAATTAATAGATGGAAGAGAATTAACGCCATTTGTCATGGTCCAGCTCTATCAAATAGAATGTCCAGAGCTTTTCAACAAAAGGTCAACCCAGACATTTTCACCTGGGCAACTTGTTCCTTTGAAGCGTATTTTTTCCAAATCAGACGCAGCAAAGGGTTAAATTTTCCACCACAATTGGCAAGTCCGTACATCGTCTCTCGAGACTGACGGCGGAGCCCTCACACTTGCAGAAATGGATGGAGAAGTTTTTGGCCAAAACCTATCAAATTCAGATTCTGTGAAAAAGTATTACTCTAGAGATTGGTATTCATGCTCTTTTGTAATTTGGAACTACGTCAGACCTGATTGTCCCGTTCAAGAGGGATACGTCGGCGCGCCTATGGTGTTTTCGTTCCTTATTATAAATAAAACTTCATTTTCCCCCTTTTTCTATTGATAACTGGGCAGAATTTTGAGAGGATCTCAAACTTCCATCAAGAATTTCTCCTGGCACATCTTCATACTGGGGCACAGAAATTTTGAGTAAACTCAAAATTTTCACCAAAAGTTTTCCTTCTCAACAAGCCATCAGCTTACAACGAAGATTAAATGATAGCTCCCACATTTGAGTCATACGTGTACAGTCTCAACCTATTGCCATGGTCAAAGAATTCGAAATCGCTTTTTAATTAAATGATAATTTCAAAAATCTTTCAAAGTTTTTTTTATTTTTCTTTATTATTATTATTATTATTATTTTCTTTCTTTCTTTCCTTTTGTTTCCTTTCCCCCCTTTTTTATGAAAAAAAAAAACAGACGCTCGAAGAGGTGTGGATGGCAGCCAAAGGAGCAATCTGCGCAAATCAGGGATACAGATCAACCTCCCCCCTTTAAACTAACTATTTTCTTTTAAGTAGAAATTACAGGTACAGATACAAAGGCACCTGCAAAATCAACATCCCACTTTGAGCCCTACATATACACGATCGACTCGATCCTTCCAATAAGGCGGATGCCAAGCTACTGTATGCCCTCAAGCACTTCTGTGCTGCACAAATTAACATTAGTCCCGATATTGGCATCATTTTGCACCTACGCCTGTATCACACAAGCTCAAAGAATTACATGATCATTATGTTATGTCCGAAATGCCGAAATCATCATTTCTGTGCTTGATATTGCATAGCCCCGAAACACAATCATTGTCATTTGCCTCGATATTTCATTCATTGCCCTGAGGAAATATACATCATCGCATATTCCCAATATTGCTTATGCTCGAAGAATTGCATTTTGCATGCGCTTCGATATTTTATTGTACCCGCGAAATGGCACCATACATATTCTCGCTACTGCAATGGGCCCGATATTACATTGTGCCCGAAGACGTGCAATCATTGCATTGTGCCTCGCTAATGCATGTGCCCGAAGAATGCATCATTCGCATTGTGCCCGAGAACTGCATTGTGCCCCGAATTTGCATAAATTCAAGATTGCAAATCGTGCTCGAAGTTACATGCGGCACGAATCAAATCAAGTCCACAAGAGTATCAAAAGATGTCAAAAAATAGATAACGCTCTCTTGACTCTTATTTATATGCCAAGAGGCTCATCCTCCACAGGCCGACATCTTTCATGGCCTGCGGACTTCATGTCCATGCCTGAGGACTTATTTTTATGCTTACTTTACCATTCCCTAAGGTAATCATAGTCCTAAAGGCAATCATCCTCATGCCGCGACAGTCATATCATGGCCTAAGGGTTTTAATTTCTGTCTTATCATAATCCGAAGGTGTCCCATAGTCCTAAAGGCTCATTTTCATGGCCTATCAAGACACCATTTTCTGACCTGAGTGATACACCCTGCATATCATGGCCTAGACCCATAGCCCTAAGAAAACGTCATTTTTTTTCCGATCTTCAGGCAAACCATTCATGGTCAACATGGGGAATTGCATCATGTTTACATTTGCCATTATTTTGATGTGTATGTTTCTAATTATTCTATTTTAGGCTATATTACAATTTACAGATGTGCAGATTACGGACAAAGTCGCCTTTTAACCGGCTGCTTACTTGTTTACAAACAAAGGCTAGGCTCCGACAAATTCTTTGGCTACTGCACTATCGTTTCGCTACTCATATATCATTCAGGCTACCATGAAGATATCTTCGATTCACCTCCCACTGTGACTTTCCTATGCCCCTTCAGCTAGGCTCGTCTGTTCCTTACAATGCGACATCGTGGCTCGTCTGCCTTACATGCGACAATCTAGGCTCATCCTCCTTACAATGTGACATCTAGGTTCGTCCGCCTTACAATGTGACATCTATTCTTCGTCGCCTTACAATAAAAAAAAAAAAAAAAAAAATACAAATACGACATCTAGGCTCGTCCTCGCCTTACAATAGGACATTTAGGCTCGTCCGCCTTAAAATTCCATTTAAGGTTTGTCCATCTTATAGTACATTAGCGGTCCACATTAAGTGACATTTCGGCTTGTCCGCACTCAATAGGACAGTATGTTTCGTACCGCTTTATAAGATATTTTGTTCGCTTTATAGATATTTTAGGTTGTCCGCCTTAAAGACGACACTTAGGCGCGTCCCGCCTTAAAATACGTTAGACTCTCCTTATAACTCGATCTTTTCGTCTATATTATTATATCTTTACAGGATCAAATCTATTGGAGTTTGGACGTCATTCCTTCAGAGATGGATTCAATCCTTCAAGAAGTTACAGACTATCAAGGCTTGCGTACTCTCAAACATAGATACTCTTTATCACCTCTTTAGAACTCATATTTTATTTTATTGGTCCTACTGTATCTATTTATAAGCTAACGTTTTTATAGAATTGCCAGATATGATCGATCGCCCTTGATCAAAACAATTATCATGCTATCCTCTATCCAACAAACAAAGACTCTATCACTTCTTTCGCTTTTCATAACCCGAACCTTGTCAACAAATGTTGATAACCTCACTCTATCATGCCTTCGCTCTGCTTATCTGTCACGCTCTTCTAGCCTCTCAATCTCTCTTTTCTCTCTACTCTAATCTTGCCATTCAACAGCCTTCATCGTGCTTCAAATACCTTAGCGCTCTTTCTTTCATTTTTAAGAGTTTCATTTGCTTCTAATCTAGAATTCACAACGACCCACGACCCTGATTATCCGTATAACCAGATATATGTAGGCGGCTTAATACCAAAGTCTAGTCTTCGTCGTAAGTACCTTTTTTTTTTCTTTCAACTCGACTTCGCTTCAATTGATCCACTGACATCTGTCCGTCGGTCTAACAAATCGGCTACTAAGTCAACGTTGGTTGCCTTGACAATTCATTCTTTCATTCTCCATCAACCCAATGGGCAAGCTGTTACACACTCCTACACAATTTGACCGACCTTTAACCATTTTAAGGATTAATGATTCGACTAATACGTATTTTTTAATTTACTTAACGTTTTAAAGTTTTAGTCGTTTTTTTTCTCAAAATTATATTATTTTAGTATCCTTTACTTTATAAAATTTTGTAAATATTATTATAATTTTAAATACCTAATGAACTTTCAAATGTTTTAAAATTTCAATGATTTTTCCAATTAACAAAATATTTTAGA
The DNA here is from genome assembly GCA_027704765.1 of Solanum habrochaites. Taxonomy (NCBI): domain Eukaryota; kingdom Viridiplantae; phylum Streptophyta; class Magnoliopsida; order Solanales; family Solanaceae; genus Solanum; species Solanum habrochaites. Next base: position 164,275 of record JAKWJA010000397.1, on the reverse strand, counting down.
ATGATTAAGTTTCTAGCCTATTCTATTCCAATTTCTTTCATTCTCACCAACATGAATTAGAGTTTTATTACAATCATAGCCTCTCTTTCATTCAATTCTAGCCAAATGTTTAATTGTAATTTTATCCCTTCCGTATCTAATCCTCTAATTTCAAGACATCATCTTTTGATCTCAATCCGTCTATTTATTAATAAATCCTTGATCGAAAATCCTAACCCTTCATCTCTATCTAAACCGACGGTTTGTGTTAATCTCCATTCTCTTTCTTCAACCCAAAAGACCCTAAAACCTCAAATTTTTAATTTTTCTTTCTCTTCCCCCCCCTCTTCTCCAGCTCCCAAGACGCCACCCCCACTCTTCTTCCCTCAGCCCGTCGAACCTCCTCCCTCTCTCCCTTTTCCGACCAGCCGCCCTCCATCTCCTTTTCCTCTCCTTCGTTTCCTCCCCCTCAGTCCCTTCTCTCTCTTCCTCTCGCCCCTCTTCTCTTCTCCTTCTTCTTTTGCAGGGCCGGCGATAGCCATAATAAACAGCAGCCAGGCGAGGCAACCACCGGCGACAGCCACCAGGCGAGCAGCAGCGGCCATCAATAGCAGCAAACTCCTACAATGACTCCAAAAGCAAGCTCCAGCAATGTCCGAGTTTTGGGTTGTGATGGATCTCAACAGATTTGTCTTTGGTATTTTCTTCTACTTCATCTCTTCATTTTTTCAAGTGATTCAGATACCTTGATTATATTTTGCTATTATTTTACAATGCTTGGAGTCTAGAATGATATGTATTTGTTCATAATTCGATGTTGATTTGAATGTTTGTTTTCATAATCTGTGGATTTCGTTTGTTATGTTGGTTTAAATTTGTCTATGAGTATCTAAATTTAATATTTTTTTTTCCCCCTCCTCCCCTCCTCCGTTTCCCCCCGTAATTGTCAATTTGGTAAATCTAGATTGCTAATTCTATTGTAGATTATGCGTTAAGTATCAATGTTTAATTCCCCTTCTAATCTATTGAGATTTTCACGAATTTTACTAATTGTAAGTCCATTCTATTCTATTATCGATTTTCTTGATGACTTCTCATAAATGTTACGATAGGCTTAAGTTATGTTTTTCGTCATTTAGTAAATTACACATTTTCTTACTGGGGTTTGTTCTTTGGAAAAAAATTTACTCACTTAAAATAGTGTTTTCATGCTCCTCTTCTTTAGAAATATCCCAATCCCTCCTTTGTAATTAATATTTGGTTGATTAATTCTTAACTTGATTTGTCTATAGACAACCTTCTTTATCTTCCTTGTGTTAATGTTGTAGAATAATATTAGTTATTTTAAAAATCATGATTTTGCTCATTGCGGAATAAATATTTAATTATTTCTTAATAATTCTTTTCCTTTTATTCTGTCATTTTGTGTATATTACTGAATATAATGAATATCCTTATTGGATTTGCTGGGTATAAAATTTAAATTGATTTGTATATGGTTAAAATATTTTTTGGCGCTTCTTTCTTTAGGAAAATTATTGCTCTTCCTAAGTCTTTCTTTGCTTAAGTTTAGTAATTTTTTTTTATAATCTGATCTCTCTTAAAATACAACTAAGTTTAATTGATTTTGTTTATTTTTAAATTACTAATTTATTCTTACTTGTTTTATATTTGTAATGAAATATATTAACATATTTTCTGATTTTGGATATCCTCTAAAATAAGGAAAATTTGCAATTATGATTAATTCCTTGAATATTTATTTCCCTTATTTTGTTCCACCCCTCCTCTACTATATAAGCAGACTCCTTTATTCTTCAGACAGGCATTCACTCTCCAATCACAATTTCTTCTCATCACTCTCTCTTTTCTCTTGCTCCTCTTAGCTACTTTAACAACACATTAATATTCCTGTAAATATTCAAGTGTTCTTCGCTATTTTGCTCCTACTGGTTGTTCGAGTACAAAGTGAAATCATTTGTTTTGCTTACCACCTGTTAGTATTTTTAATAACAATTTATCATCTTCCATTCACATTTTTGTTTAAGCTATTGTCTTTTTTTTTATGTAGAAATTCGTCATTAAATAACTGCATCTTTGTCCCCCTTGACTAATAAGCGTGATTACTTGTGTAGTTTTTGATTACTTTGACAGTTTTTCAAACTTTAAGTTCCAAGTTGGAAGATTATTGCAGAAAGATTATTTGTGTCTTTGAATGTATATATATATCTTTTATTTTTTGGGCCTATTTTATTTAGTCGAATGTTGTAACAATTGTTAACTCTAAAAGATGAATATATATAAATTTATTTATTTGGGGGGGGGGGGGGGGGGGGGTCGTCTAGGGGCAGGGGGATTTATATGCTTACGTGTTCTTAAATTTTTTAGAAACCATGCCTATAGGTTTGTCCTTTAATCGCCTCGATTTAATATTTTTGTAGGTGTTATAATCTAATCAATTTTCATTTGCTTGACGCTTTTGTTAACCAGTCCTTAAATAAGAATAGATTCCATTAATTTTTTGAATGTTAAATCAAATCCTAATAATTATAGGTTGTTAGATGTTAAAATATATTAATTTTCATTTGTCTTATAACTGAAACTTGCCTAAGTATTAATTGTTCATATCTTAACAAAATCAGCATATATATGTTTTTACTCTCCTGTTTTTTTTTAACACCTAAGAAAATCATTTTTATGGCTTGTTACTAAACTTTAACATATCCCAACAAAAAATAAAAATTTTTTTTGCATATTTGTGGTCCTCGCTCTCCCCTCCCCCAAAAATTAGTTTATCATTATTCTATTTGTCCCTTCCGCATTCATATGCTCTATGTTTTTTTTTTATACTAAATTAGAATCATTTCATGGCATTTAGCAAATTAACTTTGCCTTTTAAAATCATTTCATAATCAAAACCTTGCAACATAATTTTCTTTAAAAGTCATTATTCATCTTCCCTATAAAAACTAACTTTGGATTGATTATGACATTGGTTTATATAAATTATAAGCATTATCTCCTAACTCTAAACTAACCTATCGTTTGATGGGAAGTCAAATGAACAAGGAGGGGGCTGTTCCAATTTTTTAAAAAAAATAAACCCGACGCGTCCCCGGAAGTCCACCTACCCATGAATTTCAAAGAAATAAAATGTGCATTTATATGTTAAATGTTTCCTACGTGTAAACTAAATCTTATTAATCAATTTTCAAAAAATAAACTATATTTTTTTTAAGAACCGACCTCAAATCAAAATTGTTTCTATTGTGGTAGTTCGATCAACACTAGCGTGGCCCATCATCCCTACAAAGAACACAACATTTTTTTATTTAAAAAAATTAAAAAATTATATATTCAAAACTTCTCAATTTTTCAAACTTTACTTTTGCAAACATATTAAATTGCTTAATATCGCCAATTTGTCTATAAACATGCCTTAGCCTCGTATGTTATAAATAAAAAATAAACTTGATTGTTTTATTAATATGCTGCAACCTAGCCTCGCATTTTTAAAATTAATAAAATAGCCTTAATTGTTTTATACTTGTTACACTTATCAAGCATATTAATATAATAATGAAGTGGACCTTGATTGCTACTTGTAACCACCCCCCACATGATTTGCATGAGATACGCGGCCGGGACCCCCACAGCTTGTTGACCTCGATTGATGCCCTAAGAACGCCTTCCCCTCGAGGTAAATTTGCACCCTTACCCTAATTTTTGGCTCGTTGACCCTTAGTTAGACTTGTTAGTTTAGATAGGTGCCCTAACGCCCTTAACTCGTTAGGTGGCGACTCCAAACTCGAATCCCAAAAGAGTTGTGGAGTAGCGCACAAAACCCGTTTTCTGCAAAAATGGGCCCCCCCACCATAACTTAGTCAAATATCGAATAACCAATCTTACTATGAGGTTAAGGTAAGAGTTAGTATAGACGCAAAACACAGCGAACCAAGGTGCGAGTGAAATTTTCTAGATGTCGGACGCAGGATTTAGAAATACATAACTTATCACTTTGCAGTAAGATACGAAGAGGAAAGAATTGTTCTATTTAAGAATTATTCGAGTTAGAAACCTTTGGGGAACACGTAACCCTAGTTTACTTTTATAACTGATTAAACTAACTCCAACATTTGAATCTTGTTAGTGGTCTACTTTGATTTAGCTAATGATTTTCCATTCATTTAGAAATAACCCCAACCCCACCAACAACCCCCCCCATAACCCAACCCCCCCCCCCCTTTTTTATTGTCTTTGTTTTCCAAGGAAAGAATTAACTAAAATGTAGTAATAATAGATTGAAGTTAAGTCTGAACTACTTTCCTTCCTTCCTCCGTGGGAACGATCCCAAACCTCCTAGTTTGGGTTCTTTACTTGATACGACCGGTTTACTTCTTATTTGAAAAGTAAGTTTGAGCGTTAGCAGTTAGTAGGTCTGGTTCCACTAGCGTTTCTTCTCATCCTATTTGTCAAACTTGAATTGGTGTCATTTGCAAGTATATACTTAATGCAGTAAATGACATTTTCTTTGCATTTGATGATCTTAAATATTAGATGGTTGATTTGAACGTTTATGAGTTTACGAAGAATGTCTATATGAAGGTTAAGTAACAAAAAGTTTTCAATTTTTCCCCGCTAAATTCACCTAGATGAGTAACGATGAAGTATGTAGGCTTGTCTGCGACATCTGAGAGGTCAACGACGCGTCTCGTCTGGGGTCCTAGACTCCGTTCTGACAATTATGGTTTGAAATGTTTAAATTATTGGATTGTATGTATCTGAGGATTTTCCCGTCATTTTTTTTTTAATTTTTATATGAGTTTGTTAGGCATATTCCATCAATATTTAATTATTATTTCAGTTTTTAGTGTTTTAAAATATTTTTGTCGATCTTTTTTGGAATATATTTTTATATTTAAATTTAGTAGAATCCACATTAGCATTAAGTATTGATTATTTCACAAAAATATTTTAATGTTTCGGTAGTAATGTAGTCAAATTTATTTTTTAACAAGTGATAGTCCCTAAATGACTAACCTGTATTTTGATTCTTGAAATGGAATGAATTCTAATCACGATAAACTAGTTGTATAAACATAACATTAGCACAATAAAATATAAAACTTTGACAATGCAATTAGGAATGAATACCATATAATGATACATATACCCTGGTATTTCAGCTATTTATATTGAGAATGAATACGAAATCAAATATATACAAACTTTTGGTATAACACAAAAACATTAGGACGAATAACAAAATCAAATCTAATACAACTTATGGTATACTTAGAACGAATATGAAATTAAATCTAAATACGAAACTATTTTATATACAACTGATATTTGAAATAAGCAAAATAAATACCATATGTGGAGATTGGTTGACCTATCTATATCTAACCCATGAGTATTATATTCTGAATACTGAAAAATTTCTTAAAAGAATACATAAACTTCATAACCTTAACATGATAACAAATAACTTCATAAAATTTCAGAGATGTTAAAAGATAAATTATAATTCATACCAGCAAAATGATGCCTTAATAAATAAAAATGCTTCCAATATGATAACGTATGGTAAAATAAACTGTTTTAGGGAAACAAAAAAAATAAGAAAACTAATTTGATTTTTTTAGAACAATGTTGATAGGTGTGGTTTTTTTTAAACACGGTGAAAGAAGAGGAAGAGATGGAAGTTTGGTGTATTTTGATAATTGTCATTAGTGATGTTGTTTTTGAATTTTGTTAACTGATGAATACTTTTAAGCCATTATTTTCTTTTTAATATTTTTTTCTCCCCTAATTTTCTCTTTAATTTTTCTCCTTTCTACCTTTCTTTTTTAACAATTATTTCTTTTTTGGACAATTTTTACTAAATATTGAAAGTATTACATGAGTCCTATTCCAAAATGTCAATTAATTGACATGTTGGAAAATTTTTTCCTTATTTTTTAGACATCTCAAGCCAAACCGTAGTAACAAAGCCAAAAAAAAACAATACCAAATTTTATTTTTTAAATAAAAGAAAGAATCTCCTATTCTGTTTTAAATTAAATCTTAAACAAATATGGACAAAAGGCGAGGAATTATTTCAAAAAATAAGATAAAGAGACATAAAGCCAGCATTGAAAATTATCAATAAAATTTTTCATTCTTAAAACAATTTCCCCTTTTGTTTTAAAACTTATTACATTCTAAAAATCGTCCTCTGTTATTTCAACTAACTAATTTAAATACATCTTGATCTTATAAAAATTAATGAAATGCACCTCTAAATTTTTAATCAAATATTGGATGAATATTTTCGACACTCCCACACTTTCTCTCCAATTTTTAATTAAAGTCCTCATATTCTTATTCTTTTCAAGAGTTTTTTGAGAACCACTATTATATCATAGTGATAATTAGGATATATACTTGATTAATTAGTCAATAAATATTCATTTTTTAAATTATTAATAAGTAGAATACAAACTAGTAATTTGTGCTTTTTTGCTAAGTTTCTAGAAGATACTCAAATACTTCACTCAAAAACACACAACACAAAAAAACAGTGAGGACTCAATTGCTAAAAGAATAAGACAAAGAGACAAAACATAGTCAAAGCCGAAAAAAGAAAAAATAAACAAAAAATAAGCAAAACTTATAAATTAAATTAACCTACCCTATAAGTACCATCAGCAAGTTGCTGGACACAATTTATAATCCCCTTTGCGTTGGCCGGCAATATTGCCTAGTTTTTTTCAATTACTTCTTCATTTGGATTCAAGTTTGACGATATTAATTATGATCAAATAAATTATTATGACATAAATACAGTTATGTTAAAAATATTTTTTATTTTTTTTTTATTAAGGATTTTGATTTGTTATATCAAATAGAGGCTTCGATATAAATTTTAAAAGAATAATTTATTTATTTAACCTAAATATCCTTAATAAATATAAAAAGTAATGTGTAAAAAAGTTTAAAAGTGTAGACAACGAGAGCCAAATATAATCATACTAAACAAAAAATGGAGACAAATGTGAAATGAAATTATAAAGTATAGAGTGTACCTCAAAGTGAGTACGGAGCCTAAAGGGTCAAAAAAATTATTAAAAAAATTCCAAAAAAACGTTATATTCAAAAATTTTATATTAACCAAACGGCAAAAATCGCTGCTGCATCAACAGCGCTTTCACTTACTTTGTTACCTACTTCCCCGAAAAAAGCACAAAAAAATCGCTGCCGGGGCAGCGATTTTGCAAATGTAAATTTTTTTTTTAAAAAATTGACATCCGCTACCTATGCAGTCACTTTTAATTTATTTTTAAAAAAACGTCGCTCTGCCTAGGCAGCGAGTATATTTATAATCATTTTTTTATTGAGGAACATCGCTGCCTAGGCAGCGATTTACAAAAGATTTTTTTTTTTATAAAATTGGACGTCGCGGCCCAGCGCAGCGACTTTTATAATTTTTTATAATATTTTTATAAAAAAAAATTATAACCTTTTTTTTAAATCTTAAAATTGCTGCTTTACAAAGAATTTTTTTTTAAAAAACATTCCACATTGTTTCTCCACATTTATTTTAAGAAAAAAAAGTAAAATTTTTTTTTAAAAAAAAGTTTATCACGGTCGCTGCCGTGGCAGCGACTTGCACTTTCCATTTTTTTTTTTTTATAAAAGTCGCTGCCCAGTCAGCGACTTCCACATTTAAACAAAAAAAATTCTTTTTTTAAATCGCTGTCCTGGTACGATTTTCCATTTGTTTTAAAAAAAAAATTCACATTTTTGCAAAATCGCTGGCCTCTGCAGCGATTTTGTCTTTTTTTCGGGGAAGTAAATCCTGTTGTGCAGCATTTTACCGTTTTGGTTAATATAAATTTTATATACCGTTTTGGAATTTTTAATTAATATTTTGTACCCTTTAGGCTTCCCGTACTCGTATTACTTTAACCTCTTCAATTATGTGTTTCATAAGGGTGCAAAGACTACCCTTTTATAGGATTTAGAAAACAACCCTTTTACAATCTTTAACCAAATACGTTCGCACAACATTAAGTCTTACATTTAATATAGGAAAAGAAACATCCACAATTACATGGTTTATAAACGCTTTCCCCCCCCACTCTCCCTCCCCTTAGTGTTATAGATATGTGGCGCATTAAAACCTTACTAGAAAAAGTCGCCAGTGGAAATAAGCCTAGTGAAAGGAAAAAAATTCCCACAACTTGTAATACGCCTTGAGTGTTGTGCCTCATAAAAAACCTTACCAGGAACCCAATAGGACAGAAACCTTGGCTCAATGAATAAATAGTAAAACATTAACACATATTTACTATTTACTTCCCCCTGAATGAAAAACTTATTTGATATCTTGGGAACGACGCATTCCAGCTATATCTTAACTTCTCAAATGTTTGAATGTCGGCAATGCCTTAAGTGAATAAATCTTATCTGCAGGAATTATCACTCGAACGAATCTATTGAACATTTATCTCACCATTTTGTTGAAGATCTATGTGTTAAAAAAGTAACTTAGGTGAAATATTCTTTATTCGATCTTCGATCTCTTTGATATATCCTTTCTTTTAATTGGCTATCAAGCATCACTATCCTTCATACAATATTGCTGGACGACTGTGTTTGCACAGAACGACCGCATAATTCAAATTGTTTGAGTCTTGATCTCAAGTCATACACAATCTTCGACTCTTCATTAATGACTATTATCTTCTAACATGATTTTGAAGAAGAAGCAACTATTTTTGCTTCAATCTATGCCATGATACATGCAAGTACATTTTCAAGGTTTAACTCATACTAGGAGTTTACTTTTATTAACTTCGCTATTTTCGTGATTCTCACACCTTAATTATGAGTTAGAACTAAACATACATGTATGATAACAATCATAACAATTAAAACCTAAGCATAATTATTCACATTACATATGAATATTGAAAATTTCAAATCTGGATTTAAATTTAAGAGTTCAAAATCACACGTTGATCTCCCCAAATTCAAGAAAAACTCAAGTACTAGTTTCCTTGTTGTTATTTAGAACTCAATTTAAACTTGATTTTATAAAAGAAAATCTAGGGGATATTTATAGACATTAACAAACTATGTCCTACAACATATGTTTTTCACATATAGTCAGTAAATCCTTTTTTGTTTTTCTTCAAAAAACTATAAAACACAATCAAATCTTACTAAGCACGCTATCAATCATCCTAATGTTTTAGCATCAAAAGTTTGTAAAATCAAGCCCATCATAATTGCATATTAACGCTTAATTTTTAATTTTATCATTAATTGGTATCATCAAACAAAATATGAGTAACTACACACATAACTATATTATGAAAACCATGACGACTTTAATGAAGTCCAAATCTTGCTAATATTTAGTAAAATCCTTGAAAAGCTGGCTGTCCATGTATTGTTTTTTTTTTTTCCTTTGCTTTTATTGTTTTTTAATTAACTGATCCACACATTAAAAAACTCACCTTATTTTTACTATTGTTTGGACCAAAATGGCAACAAATGAAAAATAGATAACATAACGTAGGTTTTGGGCTACCAACCCGTTCATCTAATAAAGCAAGGGAAGCTCACGTAATTAGGGACCTAAAGTAAAATTTTAAATTTGCGGCCTAAATATAATATATTTTTAATAAGTATTTTATTAAAAAATTTACACTATTCGATGAAAATTATTATTACTTAATATTATTTTTTTCAGTTACTAGTTTTAAAAAGAAAAAAATTTTTCAACTCAACCTTGAAAACATCTTTTAAGTAGACCATTATTATATTTTTGTTAACTCATGAGACAGTATAGTTGATAAATATTAAATAAGATTAGAACCATAGAATTTGATCTCAAAAAGTTGGTGACTTGGTTAACCTCATTTTAATATGCTTAGAGTAATGCTTGAAACCAACAATTTAAAAGAAATAAAAAAGAAGTTGTAATTCACTTTGTAAACACTTTTCACTTGTTAATTCCTCATTTTACACCAAAGTAATTCTATACTACAAAAAATATTAAAGGGGATAAATATTTTATTTTAAAAAAATTAAAATACTTTTTTTATCATAATAATTAATGAGGTTTCTATAAATATGTTAACTATATAAGTTATTCTTGATAAAAACTTGGGGTCCCCAATTTCGCAAAGGCTTATTTTTTTCAATGTGTGGACTGGCCCATGTCTAATAGTTTTTTGTACCTTGTTAGAAAAAATATCAATTTGTGATCAGATCAAATCTAAGGATTTGGCCAAACACTCAAGTTTTTTTTTGAAATTAAAAAAAAACTCTTTGAAAAGAAAAAACCCCTTGAACCCTTAAAAGCTTTGGCCAAAATAAAGGAAAACAATGGTGTAATTTGCCTCCTTTGGATAGGATACCAGAAGTCGTTATTGTGCGTATGTTTGGGGGATTTCTTCAATGATTAATTTTAATTACCTAGCTCAAAGTGCATTTTCTTCAAATATTGCTTATAATCAACATTTGGACCAAACAAAAAAAAATATATGAAATATCTTGATCGTGTAGTTAAAACAAAAGGTATCAAAAGTGCATAGGGTCATTAATTTATTACAAATGGTATTCATGTATTAAGTTAATGAATTTTAACTCATTGCTTTTGAGTAGGAAACGGTAGTACAAGGTACTTTAATCTTTAATTAAATAATAATAATAACAATAATAAATAATAAACATTTCCCATAATCTCAAAAAAAAATTTGAAATCAAAGGGAATTAGAAGTCTCACATTTGAGATAGAAAGCTATTAACATTCGTCAATTCCGTATTTAGAAATATTTCAAAATTAAATTGAATCTTTTACTAAGATAAAAAATATTTAATACTGTACACAATTCTCTGACAAGTGCCAAACGAAAATATGAAGGCCCGGCAAGGAATAATTACGAAAATTACAATAAGAATGACAAACCTCCTAAGTAATTAACAATTAAGGGTAGAGTTTTAATTTAATTCCTTTCAATAATTATCGTTTCGTTTTTTTTTGTCATAATAAATGAGACCCCCACCACCCGTCTTTCTATATCCAACGTAAAAAAACCTTTTTTTTTTAATTTTGTACTAATTATAATACAAATTTAATTTTTATCTCTCTTCATCCCCATCCACCTCGTTCTCCCTATTATCAAACTATCACGTCCTCCTCTCTCCACTGTTTTGAATTTTGACTTGGCCAAATTTCACGTCTCTCTCTCAGATATTTCTTTACTTTTTCGCAAGTAACCTGTCAAGATCTATCCGTGAATTTCAATTTTTTTTTTATTTTCCTTCTTCAACAATTGTAAATGTATTTTGGCTTCTTAGTTTTTTTTCATATTTTTTTTTTTAAAAAAAATTCGTTATAAACTATTAGATTAAATTCTTTAAATCAGAATGTATGAATCATCTCCATTAGGAAGGTTTACCAGAGATATGTCATTCATGTCCAATACTGTTGGACAAATTACCCTCGCTTTCAAATTGGTTTTGCCGAAGATTTTGAGGTAATGTCGGGCTTAATGACAAAATTCAACCAGTTCAAGATGAACAATCAATTTGAAGAATTGAGATCAAAGAAAAAAAAAATTTTCAATGGCCGTTCAGAAAGTTTTTACTAACAACGCCATAGCTATCGCCATTAGAAATTAATTTGAAGGAGGAACCTAAGAGACGAAAGCCCCTAACAAGTGAGGCAGAGTTGAGTGAACGGTGAAATTGACAGATCTAAAGAACTCAAGATCATCAATTTAACGGCTTTCAATACATTTTAGATAGAATATTTTCTATTCCTTATGTGAAAAGTACCTAAAAATTGGTCCTGTTAAAGTAATTTTTTTAATATACATAATTGTATATAGTAATATTGCATGTTTATTCCAAATGTTTTAGTTATTTTAGATTTCCATTAGTTAGATAAACGAAAGACATCAAAAATACTTTAAGTAGATGTCAGTTTTATGCCAAAATTAATATTGTACTCACCTCGTCCCATTTTTGTGACACTATTTTCCTTCCCTTTTTGGTCATTCTAAAAAAGAAATGTCACATTTTCTTATATATTAAGTATTTTGAAGGTACAATTCATTTTTTATATCCTTGTTGGTTTTCACTTAATTAAATTAAATATTATAATAACATTAATGATGAGAGAAAAAGTGAATTTAATACTTTTTTTTAAGTTCAATTTCGTAAAACCTTTCAAAGTCTTTCAAAGTTTCTTTATTTCCTTACTCTGTGTTCGGTCAATATTGCCAACAATAAAATGGGACGTATGAGTAATTGTTTATTGAAATTTGTATATTCTGTTAGTTTTTATACAACTTATTTAAGTTATGTATATAATAATTTGTATACTAAGTTATTAAATATTAGGAATTGTGTACAAACGACAATTGTGTTTTATATATGATATATATATAATATATATATATGACAATTGTATTTTGTTATTTTAAATATGCCCACAGTATAAAAACTGGTAAGAAGATTATAACTTTGTAAATTATCATATATACAATTGACATAAAAATTTTTAATACAACAAGTTTAATTGAATAACAAAATTACAGTACACTCACTTTTTGTATGCTCATAACAAGTACCTTGTAAGCTAAAAAAATTTAAATAATTACTACTCACTTTCACAAATTTAATATAATTGGTCTCCGTACAACTTTGTTTATATACACTTATAATACATTTCAACACTACATTGTTGCATAACTTGTATATAATATTAGAAACAGAAAACTCTCTTATACACATATATGAAAACTCAATTTCTAATGTAAATACCATTGTCTCATATTCATTCGTATCTACTAAATTAATATACTTTCACATATACATTACTGCAATCATATAAAGATTAGAACATATTACAACCTATAGAATCATATTCAAACCATTTTTTCATAACCCGATTTATCATACATATAATTACGTGGGGATATATACAAATTCACACCAAAACAACGATGACACATAAATCCAAGTTGCATATCACCAGAATTAATATAATTACTTTTTTTATACATCTGACAACGCCATAACAGATAAAATGAATGAATAATTCGTTTTGTAATTTCTTTCAGTAATTTCGTTATTCTACCCAATTGTATATATTTGCAATTTAAAATATGAAGTTTTCTTTATGAAACATTATTGTCTTTGAATATGGCACAAAAATTTGATTAAATTGATGCTGCAGATGATGTGCAGAAACATTGTATCTTGTCTTTCACTCTAGGAATTATTTTTTTGAAAACATGAAATTTGATTTTGAACATTTTACCTTATATTATATTATTATCTAAATTTATTATCCTTAATCTTATTTAAGCTACCGTTTATTATTCATGTACAAACATTATTTTGTAATAACTTTATAAAAAAAATGTTTTTATAAACAAATTAATTAAAAGCTGCCTAACAAATCAAACTATACTCAGTTAGTGTTAAGTTATGCAAGTTCTATAACCACATTTATGTTATTTCATAAATAAGTTTGTATATATAACATTTTTTCCTTTTAAATAACATTTGTTGTCTCTCCTGTTTCAATTTTATGTGACATTGATAGAATTTCGAAAGTCCGTTTGTCAATTTTTTTAAAAATGCTTAAATGTTTAATTTTGTTAATTTTTTTGTTATTTCTCTTATTTTTATGTCATTTTTAGACAATACCCGTGTCACTTATATAATTTCAGAGAGTCCAATCATATACTTTTATGTCTTTTATTTTATTTTAAATTGTTAGTTAGCGTGACTTACCGTAACTTTTACACGAATTTATATGTGTGTGCGTGCGCGTGTGTTGTTAATAGATTTAATTTCTAGAGTTACTAAAATTTTATAATATCTTTTAAAGCAATATCATTACACTTTTTGTCATAAATTATGTGGCACAAATAGATGTTCAACATTCAATCAATTAAAAAGAAATTTATAATTATAATTGTTACAATATGATGATTATAGTACTTTTTCACTCTATTTTAGAATAATACATGTTACTTGTATACTTCAATTTATGTAACAGTAATAAACTTTCAAAAGTTATCGCCCATTATTTATATATCTTTTTAAATATTTTTATTTGTTAATTATATAATTTATAATACCTACAATTAAAAATTAGAAATCAGCAAAGGGTAAGTGTACGGTCCACCCAAGTGTCATCATCGAACATAAATAAAAGAGCTAGGGCCCACCATTTATTTTTGTTTGTTGAATAATCATGCAGCCGACTAAGTTTCAATGCGACCTTTATATTGGTGTATTATTTTAGTCAATAATATCCCCAAAAAACCAAAAAAAAGATAACCTAACCTATTTGGAAAATTTTCATCATATATGAACAAACTTAATGTATGAAATACCATTAAATGGGTATAATTTTTTCATAATTACCTATATGAGTATATTTTTTTGATTTGTTTAGACCAAACTTTAATTTTGTATAAAAACGCTTTAATATGTTTATAATTTATACAAATAATTTTTACATGAATATAACGGTAGCTTTCAATAAGATAAGAATAAATTGATACTACTATAATAAAGGAAAATGTTCAACTCAATTCTTTTTCCAAAAAAATAATCTAGATTGAAAGAACAGATACAACTTGTTTTCTGCCAGCACTGAAGCATCAATATTTAATCAATTTTTTGACATATTCAAGACAGATAATGTTTTTCATTAAAGGAAAAACTTCATAGTTCAATTGCAATATATACATCAATTGTTTAGAATATCGAAATACTGAAATTACAAAACGAATTTTATCTGTTATGGCGTTGTAATTGTATAAACAGTAATTATAATTTCTCCCTTGTAAATTCCAACCTTGGATTGATGTGTCATCGGTTTGTGTGGTGTGACTTTGTAAAATCCCCAGCGTATTATAATGTATGATCTCTGGGCTTTATGAAAAATGGTTTGAAATTGTATCTATATGTTTTTATATATGTTCCTAAATTTTATATATTGCATGTAATGTATAGTTGTTGAAATGTATATTAATTTAGTAATACGAATAAGATGAGACAATTGTATACATTTTATGAAATTGAGTATTTCTTTTCATAATATAGTTGTATCAGATACTTTTTCCTGTTTTCCTAATATTTGATATACTTGTACACGCAACAAATTGTAGTGTTGAAATGTATATAAGTTTAATATATACAAAGTCCGTATTAGACAATTATATAAATTTGGGAAATAGAGTCATTATTTTTAAATCTTTTTTAGCTACATGTATTTTGTTTATGAGCATAAAACAGTGAGTGTAATGTAATTTTTTGTTATTACGAATTAAACTTGTTGTAATAAAAATTTTATATGTCAATTGTAATATAGAATATTTTACAATTATAATCTACCGTTATAACTTTAGGTATAAGATAACAAAATACCAATTGTCATATAATATTATATATGTAACATCCATACATGACACACACGACACACACGCCGCGCCCACACACACACACACACACACACACACACACACACACACACACACACATATATTTAAAAAAATATATATCCTAGGCAGTGATGGCCCGTGTAAGCCATCGGCCCAACAAAAATTCTTGCGAGTTAAAATTGTGGCACGTACGTATTTTTGGACTATGAACGACTTTTATAGGCTAAATTTTTGCCAGTTGATTGCGGCAAACAAACTTTAATAAAAAGAATGACATCATTTTGGTTTTGTATGTTTACATCCTATACTATTCACATACTGCTACATTTTAGTTTCCTTTCAGTGTTAGTACCTAAGAAAATTTACCTGCAGGAAGATAAACAATGATTTAGATTTAAATAAGATATTTATTTATGCAACTTAGTGCATGCATTTTTCATTCTCCACTCTTTATGAGCTGTAGGACTACCTCACAATTCAGTGGATCTTTCATCGATGTGAGCAGCAACCACGAAAAAAGCACCTCAAATGTGTACAAGTTGTTTTGGAAAAATTCTATCTTATTTCACAAGTCCGACAAGACCAATAGGACCCTTAAGTAAAGTAGTAAGTTTTGCTTAAACATTGTTCAAAAGTCACGGATAATAAATTTAAAGCATTGTGAGAATTCAACATACTTTTAATTAGCTTGTCCGATTGTGGCAATGATGGTTGATTCATGTACAACCCCCTTCTGTAAGAAGTCAGAATCGAAACGACACAAATAATGGAAAGAAACACCCATGCTTAAACTTACAAGATTGAAATATATATAACCTTTTGTTCAACTCACCTCTTCCACCTTCTCCAAGTAGGGCTCCTTCAAACCTTATTTTTCTATTTTTACTCTTCAAATGTAAGTTTTCCCCTTTCCTATATTTTAGATAGCCCATTTCTCAATTTCTCTCTCCTCAAGAATATATTCTTATTTCTATTTTCATTCTTATTTTCTTATTTCACATAATATAACATATTTTCTTCTTGTTGCGAATAATCACTCTATAATCTTTATTTAATACAATTTTTTTTTCAATCTTCATCCTCCTGGAACTCCATGACAGATACTAATTTTCCAGTACAAGAACGGGCAGTGTCCAGTGGGGTGCTTTTTTTGTAACATTTTTCCTTGCATCCATTCTTTACTCATCCTCTAAACATATCAAGGTTATTTTCCACAGTTTGCATGCTTCCACTACAATCATCACTAAACAAACCAAGCCTTGACTCCAACTTTCCACTCTATAGTCTTTCAACTTTACACAACATACCACGCACCAAAACCCTGATATGAAATTTTCAGTATAATATTTTAATAGGTTTACACTTATATCAGCTCAAACACAAACCAGTAATACCAGACAAAATCAAAATAGCAGAAAATTACAACTATCTAGACACCTGACTTGCTAATCTTTCTAATTGCACACTTTCGTCATATCCAACACAACACCATAATAATTCCCCTTTTTCAATCACAACAAAGCTTCTAGGTTTGTGAACTAGCCTTATCTAGAGAACCATCACGTAGCCAATGCAATTACCACCAGTTAATTATAACAGTAGTAATTTGCGAACATTACCAAGAAGATTGGATATAACTCTAATCGTCAACAATCCCACATCATAAAAATCAACTCTTTTCATCAATGTTCAATAAAAATCAAATTTTTATCACTTTAGCCCCCAAAAACTGAAACAAAATTACAGACCTAGAGAGTTGTGTGTTCATTGTTCTCTTTCTTCTTGTTTTTAAATAAGTTAATCCCTCTGCTCTTTCAAAAGTTCTTTCCTTGAATGTTTTTTTATGATGGATTCCTTAGAACATGCTTTCGGAAGATAGAAAGGTTCAAATTCTGTGGGACATAGCTCATAGAAATTATGCAGATATGATATTAGATAAGCGCGCTCAAGCGATAACATCAGTCATACAGAATATTTCATTTCAACAATGTATTTTAAGGCTAACCAAAGAAACCAATGAACACCAATTAGAATGTAGCCATGTAAGATTCCCCACTAGCTCCCATCCATGAAAGGTCTCATTCATCTTGATTAAGGAGTTTCTTACTCTAATTTTTGAGGATTTTCTTACTGACCATCACCGTTATATCCTAGTGAACTTTAAAATTCACTAATAAAGTCGGCAACTACTGTTTGAGTCTTTAAACAAAAGCCTTATGTATAAATCAAGTTGAAATTGACAATCCCCACTAAGCAATGAATTTTTAGTGCATCGTTTCAAGAGAATATCTTTTTCATAACTTTTTACCTCCTATTTTTTCTAAAAATTTTCCAAACCCATATCATGTCCGAGCATGAGCCAGTTGACATACTAATTGAATCCAAGCGAAAGGACTTCATACAAGTAACCAATATTAGGAAAAATTAACAATAAATTCCAGTGAAGTTAACTATGGTCATCATTTTTCCTAGAAGTAAGAACGACTTTTGGAATGAAGGTGAATGTATGTATTTTTTCATTCGCCGCAAGCCTTTGAGCTTTTTTTGAAGCTCCTTCAATACGACTTACTTTTTTTTTAGGCAAATTTAGAATTTGTAATTTTTCTTTCATCCTTGAGAGCAAAGAACAATTTTATGATTATATAAAAGAGACAAGTAAGGAAGAGCAAGAATATATATATGCTGAGAAATGCCTAAAATATAAGCAAAATTTGTGATGAGAGAAGATTAATCATGTTTTGCACATACCTTAAAATTGGTATAACTGTTTACTAAGACAAAATAGAGAAATCAGAGAAAACCTTTTGAACTACACTGACTTAATTTGATGGCCTGTTTAGCGGCTTGCTTACTTTTGTAAAGTATTTTTCAGTAATCGCTTGGATTGGTATTCTCGTCTTGTGCCTGCATTTGACAAAATCATCACAAGTATCAAACTTTGTTTTATATTTTTTTTTAAAATTAATCCCATTACAGAATTACCACCTAAAAGGGTAGTGTCTCTTTCATCCATCAACACCCTATATTGGTTGCTACAACATTAAGTTAAAAGCTTGTAATCAAGGAACAATCCCTTCGCCTTCTTTTTTTTTTTTTTTTCAAAATGAAAAGTAAACTACTTAGTAATGCTAGCTTGGGTTGTCTAAGCAAGCCGGGCACTACGCTCAGACCCATGAACCCGACACATTTCCCACTGGAAAATCGACCCCTGGCCCCCAAGAATTCTACATCCCCCACAAATTCGAAAATAATCATTGCACTGAGCAACTAATGTTTGTTATGAAAATTTTCTAATTTAAATCAATACATCGTGTATATAGATATGTGAATTGACGATCATATCGAATACATACATAAAATAAACTTAAATATTGTACCACTGCTTCTATGTGATGCACTTCTTGTTAGGTATAAAAAGGAATAAGAAAATTTATATATTTGTTTAGTTTTTGCTTACTCTTATGTTGACAAATCGCACAACATACCCAGAAAGTCCTCTGCAATTTGAACATGACAGAGTTGCAATAGTCGCTTGTAGTTTTTGTTCACTTAAAAAAGCTCATACTGATGGTAACGACCTGTTTTTAGGTCGTTTTGAGCAGCAGTTTTGATTTTCTAGAACTTAGCTGAGACGACGGACCCACTACGGAACCGTCATGGGCACGACGGACCGTCGAGGGGGTCTCGTTCCAAACCCTTAGAAGTTACGAAAATTGGATACTGGATCGACTCCTCTGAACGTCACGACGGAAATGGCAGGACGGAACGTCGTGGCCACGACACCCGTTACAAAGACCATTCGCTAGAATCAAGTCCCTGTATCGTGTGACGGACAGCAGGACTAAAACCGTCCGCAGGCACCACGGGCCCTTCACAAGCAGGCTGCGTAATCCCAGGCTGGGTCCGATTTCTTTTATTTAAGTTTAAGGGGGCTTTTTGGACTATTTTTTCTGCTTTAAAATTATAAGTAGAGGGTTAATGTAATAAGTTTCTAATTACATGGGGGTTAAAAGAGGTAACCTTAAGTTAATTAGTGGGTTATTATTGGCCATCTTTTATACTTCAATATGCTAATTAGGGTAACAGAAGGAGAGGTTTGAATAATAAAAAGAAAAAGAACAGAAATATATGGATAACTAGTAGAGCTAGAGAGAACGTAAGAGGATGCAAAAGGATTTTGAGGAAGATAGCTTGTTGATCGCCAATTCTTCGTTGGAGGTAGTTATGGTTTTTATGCTATTCGTAGAAACCTACAGAGCGACGATATGTGTTGGGGTAGTATTATAAAGGTCTCTATATGCTAATTTGTTATTGCATGCATGTGTGATTTTTAATATATATATTTTGATGAAATAGCATTATGAAGCTATTGAATCTCAAATCTTGATAAAAACCTATCTCTTGTTATGATGATGCCTTGGTATAAAAGAAGGCTTTGATGACTAAAGTAATGAAGTTTGATGATGCTTGGTAAGAGAGAAGGCTTGATGAATTGATAAGAATGAGATTAGGGGATCGGGTGTCACGAACCGTGGGGCAACGCAGAATTAGGGGATTCGGGTGTCACGAACCGACTACGTAGATTAGGGGAATCGGGTGTCACGAAGCGACACGTAAGATTTAGGGGATCGGGTTGTCACGAACCGACCTTAGATTTAGGGGATCAGGTGGTCACGAACCGGCACGTAGAATTCGGGGATCGGAGTGTCACGTTTCCGACACATAGTGTAGGGGATTCGGATGTCCACGTACCGACACAATAGTATAAGGGGAGCGTAGTGTCACGTACCGACACAAGATGAATAAAGATACTGACTTCTGGAAAGCTGTTTAATATACTCAATCTAATGAAAACTAATTTCCCCAATGAGTATGGTATTTGATGCTTGAGTCCTCATGATGAACTTGGCGGTACTTATAAAATGATTTTTATACTTTGTTGCTATCACCTGTTAAGAATATTAGTTGATTTTTATAATGACGTTATCTGAGATTATTGTTTTTCTCAAACTATTTTGAGTTGGTCCGATGATACCTACTCAGTCTTGTGTTGTACTGACCCTCACTTTTCTGTTTTTCGTTTCTTTGTTATTTGGTGGAGTGGCAGCAAAAGTGCCGTCGTCTCAACTCAACCGCAATTCTAGCCATCGTCGTCACATCACACCGAATCTTTCAGGGTGAGCTATGCTTCTAGCTTGGACTGGATCTTCTTCCTCATTTCCTTGATGCTTGAAGTTCCGGCTGGACTAGCTTTTGTAGTTTAGCTTTTAGAATACTCTTCATTTTAGAATTTGATCATAGATGTTCTTGCATTGATGACTTTCCAGATTTTTGGGGAATTATAGATGTTGAATTTTAGAAGTTATTGGAAAGGTTGTTTTATTTAACGAGTTTTATGTCTTCCGCATTACTTTCTTTGATATTATATTGAAATGTAGGATTTAGATTTGTTTGGTTCGCTCACATAGGAGGGTAGTGTGGGTGCCAGTCGCGGAAAAAAACGTTTTTGGGTCGTGACACTATGTACATCATTTGCATCTCCACAAATCCCGTGTGTGCAAAGCAATATTTTTCATACAGCTAACTACAAGCAGTAGTAAGAGTCACTTTCACTTTTCATGACGTATAAACTGACCTAAAGACAATACAATCTCTGCTGGACCTAAGTAGAAAAAAATTTTAAATTTTCTAGATTGCGTCTTCTATACAAATTTTTGAGACCGATACATACAACTTTAGAAGGAACTTAATAATATGGCAACTCAAATCAAAAGCCTTGCGACTTTCGTCTTTTTTTCAGATAAAACATGTAGACAAATTTAGAACACTGGTCCAATACAAATTGGAAACCCTACCATCATCGCAAATTTAACCAAATCTTATGATTCGTTCAGATATTTAAAAGATAATCAATCTACTATGCTGACAATAAGTCATCGATCCCTGAAAAAGAAAAATATAGCAGAGCATTTATCAGAGAGAGATATGAAGGACGAACCTAGGGATTGTGGCTTTAAGCGAAACCGTCAAGAAATTCAATATGAGGGAAATGTTTAGTGATGAGATTTAGGACCCAAAAGTTCATTCTCTCCTTTTCACGCTTAGGATTCCCAACAGAAACGATGTCAGTCGCTCAAAGGTGAAAAAATTAATACTGTCAGCTTTGACGACGCCTTTTTAGTTCATCTTTGTTTCCCTAGATTTGTCGAACTAAGAAAACCTTCCTTTTTTGGGGTGCCTCAATTTACTATAACTCTGCCCACCTATTTTTTTTTCGTTGGAGTTTATATATTATCAAAAATTTGATAATTTGTATAGCTAGATTTTTTCTATGAAATCGCTACGGAAAACTTTTTAAGTTTTACACTTACAAAAGTCGAGGAAACTGAACACGCCAAGAACAATATTAAATCACACACAGTAAAACTTGGGATAAAGCAAGAAAATATCAACAGATCAGTCTAGACAATACATAAATTTTTTATCCCACCTACATATTTCTAAATCTGGCAAAACAGAATGAATATCATTTATTCACGTTAGCATGCTTAACTGGTGTCTAAAATCAAAGCAATTACGGAAATAGACACACATACCAAAAAATTCAACTTCCTTACTTCACACAGTTTTACCATAGTTACCATGGTGCCATAGGAAAAAAAGAAGACAAGACCCTGGGCTCGAACCAGCTGAGAAGTTCAGTTTCGACTTCGAAACCTAAAAATTTTATTCTATAATTTATCAATCGACTACTCCACGATAGCACAAATATTTAGGAGGGCCAGCTATAGGAGAGAGCTAAGGCTTAGAAACTTAAACAAAAACAACAGTTTCTTCACCCTTAAAAAGTGCAGTCACAGTTTTTACCAAAATCATAAGAGTAAATCTACTGGTACACAATAAGCGAAAAGTAAGAACATATCCTATTGAAGTGCACAATGATTGACTATTGGAAAAAGTCAAGAAAAAAATACTATCCGATGCAACAAACCCAAATGAAAAAAAAAGAAGGAAAATTTAACACACCATATCAAATTTGGTCAACTAAATATAAAATTGGGGAATATTTTTCTAATGCAAATGTCCATTTGAAGTCCAAGACAGCAAGATACAAAAAATCAAAGAACATAGAAGCTTATCTAAAATGATGCTTGAGAAAGGAGAGACATTTTGGTGATCAAGCAAAGTACAATCTTAAAGTTTGAAGCAAGACACAGTTGTTTATTGAATAACCGGAACATGAAAACGTAGCTAATATTTGATTACTCTAAAATTAACAAAACACCTTACATGTGATGGAAACAGGCATGTTGAACTAGCCTTTTTCTAATATAATACGATATAGAGCATGGCCGTGCAAAGCCCGGCCCAACATTAGGATCATTTATTTCAGAAAAATTAGTGCAGTATATATAAAAGATCTTATTTTCCATTAGTGATTATAAGTTGGTCTAATAATCATTGCAATAAAGAAGCCGATCATATTTTCATATATGTCGAAAAGCAAAAGCATCCGCGTTGTACTTACACAAATCTCTAGAACTGAAAAAAATACCTCAAATATCTTTTCACTTGGCAAGTTTGTTCATGTAATGGGGAAGAACAGTGATGCTTACATAAACAGAGGACAATTTGGCTAAAGCCTTCCATTTACTGGACTCTGGAGGATTTGATCACTACTAATTAACTTTTTGTTCTTACACGTTTCTAAAATAAATTTCCAAGTGAAAACTTTTACTTGGTAGGGTCAGATGTTAAGTCTTAGTGTTCTCTCTTTATCATGGATCATGAGATCTAGATACAATTCTAAAATAATTTAAGTAAACCATAGAAAATTACTACGCCATAGTTTTTTTTTTTTATTCCTAACCCTTCTCATCATTTCAGCCTTCAGCACCTTCTTGACAGTCTGTGCACCCCAAATCAACAACTTTCAAAAAAATCTTCCATTTCGTGATATCCTCGGGAAACTCCTAAGCTCCTCTAATATCATCTGCAATTAGAATTCAAAAAAAACAAAAAAGAAAAATGTCCCTCTGGCAACCGCATACACATATTAAGAAAGAAACACACCCTAAAAAGAATTTCTCATTCCCCAATCATAAACTCATCGAAATTCTTTCCCTCGTCACAACCATCTGGTAGTTCAATATCTCCGACCTGATCATCGAGATGGTGCGCGCGCAGAGAGCACATTAGGAAGCCTGCCAGCAGCCTTGTTCAAACAAGTCAGGGCATTCCCAATGCCTAGTTGTGAATCCAAGTTAATTTGTCGCAATGATTGAGCTAGAAAAAACTAATAAATTCAAGATTAAAGGTTTAAGCACATCTTAAAAGCCTTTGACAAAAAAGGAACCATAATTAGTTAGCCTTCAAGGCATAGTCACAGCAATAAAAAAATGATTCGGAACATTGAATACATCAAGGACTTTGAGAGTTGGTGAGCATCAAGCCATTGAACAATTTTTTCCATACTCTATGTGTGTGTATGGATTCAGTTGAAACGACCCATTTCTTTTTTTTTTATAAACGTGAAATCCATATTTTATTATTTTTAAATTTTTTTTGAACAATGAAAATGTGGATTCAAGTTTTATAATAACAACCTTCAAACTTTGTTTCAAAAACTAAACTACTGCGAGGGATCTAGTAGTAGTAATCCATTACATGACAGTGTTTATTTTTCTGATGAATATCCTTTTGGTAAATTATTTTTGATAAATGCGTTTCATTATTTTAAATTGATTTTTATAAATTGGGTTTAGTTTTGAAACTTAGTGTAATTTGGGTGTATATTTAGTACAAAATTATTCTTATACTTATCGATGATTTATTCTGCCAGCACGGACCTATCTTATGAAACTACCACAAATTTTAAATTTTATTTTTGAATACATTTTGTAGAAAATAATTTGATACATGTTTAACTTCATCACACACCGGATGATCATTGTGTGGCTTAATTATTGAATATTATTGACGGAAGTGAAGAAAATGAGGCAATCCTAACTACAAAAAATCTGAAATGATATTAAAACGATAACTCATCTACCGAGAAATTAAAACGAAAGCAAAGGGAGTATAGATCAAGCTACAACAAACTGAAAGCTTTCTCAAATTAATCAAAAATTCTAAATGGTTGAAAATGAAAACGGCGCGAACGTCAGCAAACGCTTCATGATTTTTAGAGCATGTTGCCTGCTGTTTTTTCCGGAGCTAGTGAAACAACGCATTTCAACAGCACTCCTTAAATTAAAAAGAAAATTACACATTTCATACTACTGTTTGCTAGCTAGAAAAGACCGATATACATAAATCAAACATTCAGAAAAATCACATCATTTAATCTTATCACTTAGATATTAACCGTCTGTTTTTATTATTCTTCATATGAAGTTGTACTTTAACCTACTCATACATAGACACATACTATGGATTGAAATAGTATTTTTTCATTAATCTATATATTAATGCCATTTATGTTTATTATCTAAAAATTAACTTTTTGTATGAAACAAATTTTTTTACATTGTATTTGATACGAATGCAAATTGTATAAACATAATTCCCTAAATATAGAATTGGAACATTAATGTAAGTAACTAAAATTATATACAATCCATTTTTCTACCGTTTAGGAATATAAAGACTTTGTGTGATGGGCCTTCTGATTTCTATATTTCAAATCGTGCTGAACTACACATATCTTCTATGAAAATTCTCCTGTGCAACAAGGATTATTTTTCAAGTTAATAATGAACTGTGATTAACTAAATCAATAATACAATAAAGGCGGGGTGCGGGTGGGGAGATTAGACAGAGGCACAGGCCGTCAGCACAATGCCCCACCCACTCTTCTCTCCCCCCATTCCTCGAACAAAATTTAACAAAAAAAATAAAATCACCTGCACTTATCATATCACTACACTCTTGAGTTTAAAAATGTAGAACTAAGTTTTATATCTCTCATAGAGTTAACACAAGCAATTCAGGTCCTAATTCCACTTCAAATCAGTATATAGACTGTATAATTAGTTCAAATCAATTAGTACTACAAATGGCTAGAAAGACAGTCTGGGCAAAAAGAACAGGAAACCTATATAGTACATTATTCAGATACAAAACGTACAGTATGACAAGGACGAAGAAAAACAGGAGAAAGATCAGGAATGCGCAAAAATTGTGGAACATAAAAAAGGGGGGTGAAGAGTACAACACTAAAAAAAATCACATAAAACAATCTGAGAGAAAAGAACTCATCGCCAAAAAAAACACATTGCACTATCCCATTCAACTACACTTTCACACGACCAAGAACATTCAAATCATCATTCACATCATGCCATATACCTCCAATTAAAGGAGTTTTATTAGTAGTATCCACAACGACACTATAACAAAGACCAAAAGGAATCATCCTGAATTTAAGAAAATCAACACAAACAATAAAAATCAAATTTAAAATGGCCAACATATGCAAACACATTATTAATTTTTTTTTTAAATGAATTTTGTAACGCCGTTTAGTCATTTTTGAGCACCAATTTTATTCTGGAAAACTGGCAGAGGTACGAGCCACGCCCGTACCGCAAGGGCACGACGGACCGTCGTGGAGGTGTCGTTTTCAAAAACACTTAGCAATCTGAAATTGGCACTGAAAATCGACTCTCTGAACGTCGTGACGGAGTGGGCAGGAGGCCGTCGCAGCTCGATGGCCCGTCACAACGGCCATCCACTAAAACAGTCTCTGGACCTTGTGACGGACAGCAGGACGACCGTCGCAGGCGGACTGCCCTCACGGCCTACGCAATCCCAGTTCGGGCGATTTCTTTACACACGTTTTACGGGACGTTTTTTACTATTCCTATTCCTGCTTAATTATAAGTTATAGGGTTAAATGTTATAAGTCTAATTAACTTTGTGGTTTAAAAGAGGTAACCTTAAGTTATTCGTGGATTATTATGCCATCTTTTACAACTTAATTATAATAACTAATTAGGGTAAAAAGAAATATGGTTTGAATAAAGAAAAACGAAGAAAAAGGGGAATAGAAAGTCCGACTGTAGAAAGAGATAACGAATAGAACCAAAGCTGGAAATTGCGTGCTTGATCACTTATCTTCGGTGGAGGTAGGTTATGGTTTAATGTTACGATATTCGTAGTGAACTCTAAATAGTGAATATATGTGTTGATATATTGTAAACCCTGCTATGTGCCTTAAGTTGTATGCCTTGCTGAATGAAGTTATTGAATCCCAAATCTGAAAGAACCCTGAATTCACTTGATAAATTAATAATGAAATGATGAATGCCTTATTGTAAAAGAAGTCTTGATTGAATTAGGGTCGGGTGCCACTTTCCGGTACCAGATAGAATATGAGGATCGGAGTGGTCAAACGTTCCGACACCATGGATGAGATAATGGATCGTGTGCCACGTTCGGTACCCAGGATAAGAATGAGGATCCGGAGTGCACGTTCCGGCACCAGGTAAAAATAGAGGATCGGAGTGTCCACGTAACGACACAAGAAGGAGAAAGATATGAAATTCTTTTAAAGATAATGATTACTCAATCATGAACTTAATTCCCAAAGAGTATGGTATTGAGGCTTGAGTCCTCATGTGTGACTCGGTTGTAGTTATTGAAATGAATTCATGTTTTTTATTGCACATGTTGCGTATTGTATTTATTTAACATTATTTTGAATATATACTGTTCCCTATTTTGAGTGGCCGATGATATCGTACTCATTACGTGATGGTTGTACTGACCCCCTACTTTTATGTTTTCCTCTTTGTTATTTTGTGAATGCAGCAAACGTTTGTCAACTTCAACGCAACACAGATCTAGCCATTCTTCACTTTCATCGTAAATTCAGGGTGAGCTAATGCGTCTCGCTTGACTGGGGTTTTTCTTCAAGTCTTGATGCCTTGAACTTCCGCATGGACTAGCTTTTTAGTTATTTTGTTCTTAGACATCGCTAGTTAATAATTTGAGATAGATGTTATTGTGATGGATGACTTTGTCAATTGTGGGTTGGATTAATATAACTAGTGAATTGAATTGGTTTTAATTAATGAGTTTTTAGTCTTCCGCTTATTTTCTGTTGATATATCTTGAAATGTTAAGTTTTGATGGGTTGGTTTCGCCGTCACATAGGAGGGTAAAGTGGTTGCCAGTCGCGTCCCTGATTGGGGTCGTGACAAGAATTACTGCCATGGAAGGGACACGTAAATAAGCTATTCTAATGTTTTGCTCCATGGAGGACAAACATAACTCCTCAATTGAATTTGCTACAAACTACAAGACCACCGTAAGCTATCATAAGACATGGAAAAAGATAAAAACAGAACACCCTAACTTTAAAATAATACATCAAGCACAACATGTGAACAAGCCTTTTCTACTACGTATAATATATATATACTATATAGATATATATATATATATATATTATATATATATATATATATATATATATAAAACACACACACATTGTCCTTTGTACACCAATTCACTATATATTTAATAACTTGTATACAATTATTATATACATAACTTAAATAACTTGTATAGAACACTTACCAGAATATCCAAATTTCAACTAAAAACAACTACTCTATAAACGTCCCATTTTAATATGGCAATATTTGACCGAACAACAGAGTTATGAAATAATGAGACTTTTAAATTTTTAACGAAAATGAACCTTCAACAGTAAATTCAACTTTTCTTCTCTCCTCATAACTGTATATAATATAATGTAATTAGTAGAACCACAAGGATAAAAAATGATTGTACCTTCAAATAATACTATATAAGAAAAATGGTGTACATTCTTTTTTAAAGACCAAAAGGAAATAGTGGGTTCCATAAAATGGGACGGAGGGAGTACAATATAATTTTTTGGTCATCAACTTACATCTACTTAAAAGTATTTTTTAATGTCTTTCGTTGATAGAACTAATGGAAATATACAAAAATAACTAAAACATTGTGAATTAAAACTTCAATATTACTATTCAATTATGTATATTAAAAATTATTTACGTACAATTTTTATTATCTTTTTCACATAGTAATGAATATCCTAATCTAAAATTGTATTTGAAGCCGTTACTTGATGATCTTGATGTTCTTTTAGATCTGTCAATTTCACGTTCCACTCACCTCTGCCTCACTTGTTATGACTTTCCTCTTAGTTTCCTCCTTCAATAATTCTAATGGCGCTAGCATATGGCGTTGTTAGTAACTTTCTGAACTGCCATTGAAATTTTTTTTCTTGATCTCAAGTCTCATTGATTGTTCATCTTGAACTTGTTTGGAACTTTTGTTCATAGCCGACATTAACCTCAACTCTTTCGGTTCAAACCAATTGAAAGCGAGGGTAATTTGTCCACAGTATTGACATGCAATGACATATCTCTGGTAAACCTCAAAGATTGAGATGATTCAATCATTCTGATTTTGAAGAATTTATTCTTAGTTTCAACGAATTTTTTAAAAAAAATCTGCCGTAACTAAGAAATCACATACATATACACTTGTTGAAGAGGAAAACACCATAAAAAAAGATGGATTCATGGCTAATCTTGACTGTTTACCTGGCAAAATTACAGAAAATAATCCTGAGAGAGAGCGTGACATTTTTGCCAATTCAAAATCCCAAACAAGGAGAGGAGGAGTGGATACATCGGCAGCAAGACTGTTGGAATGGGGATCATAGAGACGCTAACTTCCTTTGTCTATCCTTCTGTCCCCCCTCCCTCCCCCCAGTGTTTTTTTAGTTTGTTATAGACAGCGGTGGTGGGTCCATTAATTATGACAAAACGAAACTATAATTATTGAAGTAAATAAATTAACCTATCCCTTATTATAATAATTACTTAGAAAATGTTTTGGTCATTTTATGGTAATTTTCCGTCTATTTAAAAATTAATTTAAAGGAAATATAAATCATAATAATGAACAATAACATCTAAGATAAGGAACTAC
This sequence comes from Solanum habrochaites, assembly GCA_027704765.1. Lineage (NCBI taxonomy): Eukaryota > Viridiplantae > Streptophyta > Magnoliopsida > Solanales > Solanaceae > Solanum > Solanum habrochaites. The sequence goes on along the minus strand of JAKWJA010000397.1, from coordinate 134,834 downwards.
ATAATTAGACATAGTTCACTACCATTTATATTATTTACATATCGTTTCAAATTTCACGTATCTTACTACATTAAGAGTTTTCTCATATATTGAAGAAATACCTTAACCACTTATATTTTTTTTGCGATCAACATAAAAACAGGGAGAAATATGAGCGAGATATGAGGAGGGAGCCGAGAGGTGATTCACATGTATCCAAGAGACCTGTCAAATCAGTTCTAGATACTGTCTGTTTTTATTTGATGTGATTCGCATGTATCTGGGATAAACCAGATGTATGGGAGAGGGACAGAAAGTTTGAACGAGAATTTGTAACAATATTCCTATACGCAAGACATCGATTTGGGGGGGATACATATATCTTTAAATACATTATAGTACTTCATCTTCACTCGATGTTATCCTATGTTATCTGTAATCCTGCAACTTATCTAGAATCCCAAACCTAATAAGATACAAAATATTGCAAATTGTAGAGTGTATCAAATAATCATCGCCTAAAACTAATGCAATTTATATAAGTTTCCAATCCAAAATAGTCTCCTCTCTCTAATATTATATAATTATTTTATTTTTTTCTTTTAATTTTCCATTTATTTCGCCCACATAGCAACCAGAGTTCTAAGAAAAAGAGAAATGAGACCACCGTTCCTAACAACCAGTGTCACAAACTCCCAATTTTTTCTCTGGTAAGCTTCGTCACACAATTGTGAAAGATGATATACATACATTAGAGAGATATAACCCACCGCCCACTTAATACTTTTAGATTTGGGTGATCTATCATTTTCATTTGAATTGGTCTGGGTCTCCTTTGTGCGTTTGTTTTTTTGGGCTGGGGTGGGGGTGTGTGAAGGGTGCCGGTAGGAGGTTTGTTGCTGGTTTGAAGTATAATTTGTATTGATTCACAAATTCGAGGATGGAGTAGAAGCCTAATAAGATTTAAGTGAACTCAGTAACCTTTTTTGTTTAAATAGTTATATACCTACTAAGAAGTTCATCATACCTTATTATATTTACAGTTCAGTTAATGACATTTTGAAATCATTATTAATAATTCCCAATCATAAATTAAATCGTAGATTCACTTTTGATGGTATTAGTTCTGAAATTCATAAGCAATTTTTTTCGATATACCGTATTTAATTATATTGCAGTACCTTCCCTCGATTTGTTGTGTCAACTCTTGTCACTATGAAAAGCAATGCTTACGCTGTATAATTTCCTCAACTACCATCAAGATCTAGCAAAGCTTAGGATTCATCAAGTTCACCTTTTTCTCTTTGAATAAATCTCTTTTCAAGTAAAAAAAAAACATTCATTGCTTCTTTCCGTTTTTTGTTTAATTTGTTTTATTATCCAAACATTTGTAGCCGGACTTGTATGAATCTGCATGTAAAATTATTTATAAAGAATGTGATAAAATAATTGAAATCATTTTTCTCCTTAATATATATAATCCATAGTTCCTAAATCCTTACTTATCTTACTACTAATTAAAAAATTTTCTATCATATATTAAGAAAGAATACACCTAAATATATATTTTTGCTATCAAAATGCATTAATCTGGAAGAGACGGTGGAGATATTGTGTATCCCAGATACATGTGGCATTACACTAGATATACAATAATACATGTAACATATATGACGTGATAACACATGCATCTAGATAACCAAATACTAAAAGTGTTAGCGATAATTTGTCTATGGCCTGTTTTGGAAGGAACCTTTTTTTCGTAATTGATTTGATATGTTGGTGTAATTACAATGGTCTATCATGTTTGATTGAAGGGTAAGTTACCCCTGATCATTAGTTATTGGGTTGGGAGAATTACAACAACCACATACACCACGTTGTTGATGAAATTTATGGTGTAACTATTACAGTTGATTACTTTTTTTTTTTGTTTTATTTTTTTCACTTCTATTATTGTAAGGTTCCATTTTTATTTTTATATTATTCTCTCTAAAAATTGTCTAGAAGTTTTATTTTTTTTATTTTTATATTATTATATTTTTCGCATTTTCTCTCGTCTCAACCTTCTTCAGTGAATTTATGCCAACTTTTTCGTATTATCTATTTTATTATGCCATTTTAATTTTCTCATTAGCCTAATTTTATATTAGTATTCTAATTTCAAAATAAATTGAATTATTGTTGAAAAGGTTATATACTTTTTTTTAAAAAAATAATTATAAATCATATTTATGTCTTCTAGTTTAAAATTGCTTATAAGAGTATAATTCCTAATCTTTTTTGTTTTGAATTTATAAATTATTTTTTATGTGTTTCAGTTTCATTTGTTTTAATAATTATTGATCCACATTGCAAAACATTTGTTATTAGATTTGATAGATTATATTTTTGTCAAATATATAATAATTTTATACTTATCATTTAATATATTAATATTTATCAAATATACATTCACGATATTTCTGGAAACTATTCATACTTTTAAGACTTTTTAGTCTTTTACGATTCAAATTCCAATAAATATTTAATTTAAAGATATAAATCATAATTTTTTTATAATATTAGTTAAGAAGGTATATGTTTATTAGTAATATATTTTTCAAAAAAGAATATAATCTCTTAAAGATTTAATTTACATATATTTATAAAATAAAATGTCCTATTTGTATAACATAAATTTTAAATATTATTTTAAAATTTAATATATTTTATGATTGTAATGTGCATCCAAACACAACATTTGTAATTACATTGTGCATCCCAAACAAGACATGTGATTACATCGGACAACCAAATAGATTAGTGTATATTACTTTACTGTGTAATTACTATAGGCTGATAATTAAAAAAAATGAACTACCCGGTTACTAACAACTACACCAATTTCAAATTACCAGGTGACTTTCCATACAAACCCTATGTATCCTCAAAAATACATGTGAATCTTCTTGAATCAGATACTGACACAATTTACACCTAACTTAAATCCCACATATCCTGAGATATTGTATCTTGTCGATATTACGCACTAAAAAAAATTGTTCATATCCATCTTCTTTTTTGCATTTTATTGGAGTTTCATCAGCTAAATTCATATCACGCCCTATAGGGTGACATATTGAACTCGAAATGTCTACTTAATAATAAAACCATTCCATCACTATACAGAACTAAATACATGTGTGGGTGTGATTCCAAATACATGGCGCGTCTTCTTGGATACAATGTATTGAACAATTTACATACACCTAACTTTAAGCCTCACATATCCTTTCGATATATAATTTGTCGTAAGAATGCACTTGGTAAGATTCATAATGTTAGACACTAAAGCCATATACAGTATTAGTTCCTAAACTGGGTTGAAATTTTTGGTGAGTTCCCCCATAAAGCTTTGAGAAGCTACTTAATCTTGTTCCGTTTTTTGTTTATTGGAGTTCAATCTAAATTCAAGATTAATAGGATGATATGTTAAATTTGATCCGCTAATAAAAATAACATAAGTTCATTAACCCTACTTGGTTTACTTGTACATATGTTTGTTTGCTAGAAAATTGAAACTCATTCTTGTAACATGTAAAATAAAAATCAATATAAACCCAACAACCAAATATTTAAAAAATAATTAATGTCAACATAAGCATAAGAAACACATTAGGCTTTAAGAGATAATCGAGAGAAATACAAAAAGGAAAAGGGTCGTGAATGTAGGCTAGTTACCAAATGACGTTTTTCCAGTAATTGATCCATACATATAAACAAGTGAAAAATATAACAAATGGGCTATTGTCATTAGCTTACTCAGATCATCAAACTTTGTCAATCCTTTCAATCTCTTCAAAGACTCAACCATTTTTCTACGTCACAGTTTGTTGTGTATTGGAAATTCTCTCTGAAACTCATAAACGTTTTGCCCCGTAAAAACCCTTTCTTCTATTGCGAAGAGGACAATACCATTTTTGCCTAGAGTCAAAAAAGTAGCTTTCCATTTTTGGCTTGCTTGGGTTTTTGTTTGTGTTTTTACGCGTTTTTCGAACAAACTCAGTCTCCTATTTGTTCTTTTCTCTTTCTTCTTCTACTTTTTTATTTACGGGTTTTGGGGTTTGACGAGTTTGGACTTTTAATTAGTTTGATTTTAGCGATTGTTTTTTGAGTTCTGGGTTAAGATATTGTAGTGGGTTTCTGTTTATGTTTTTTGGAAATTAATTGGCAATGGAAATTCTAGTGCGGCATAGCTTCTTGTTGGTTATTGTGCTTTTTGTGTTTGGTGCATCAGGAATTGTGTTTTTTTTGGTCGCTCATGATGGGGTATTTAACGCTTCTTCTATTTAAGACTTATTTTGTTAGAAATTGCCACTATAAAAAAAATTTGTTATTTTTCTTAAAGTTTAAGTCTGGGTTTATATTCCTGCAATGTTTGGCACTGTTAAATTCAGGGAGATAGTTGGAGAGTGGATCCAGTTGGGGCTTTGCCTGAATTGGAAAGATGGTGATGGCGAGGTGGAAAATCCATGTAACTTGGTAAGGAGTTTGGGTGGCTTTAATGGGAATGTGGTTGTGTCTCTGTAAGTACTAAAAATTGCTCTTTTTCTCTTGTTATTCTGTGTTCTGCAGAAGTCTTCTTTTTTGCAATTTTTGATCTGGTTGGCTTATATAGATGAATCTAAATTTTGGTCTCTGTTTTGAATTCTGAAACCATTATCTGTTCCATGAAGTTGGTGGTGGATTCCAGTATGTGTCTGATCAAAAAACAGATAAATGAGAAGCTTTTGGCATCGATTCCTGTTGAAGATCTGTTCATGGAGTGTAGCTAATTGTGTTATGTAAAGAGAGAGCTATTGTAAAATTTTATTTTCGTTACTCAATTGTTTGAGAGGCTAAGCACAATCTTATAATATGTTGTGATCAAAATAATTAAACATAGCCTCGAGAATGGATGTAAATAAGTTGATGTCTAAATTCAGAATGATGAAGCATCTGACCGTGCCTCTAATGGAAGGGAGATCTGGAAAACCCGTGCTCCTCTAGAAAGGGCAAACGTGGAGTTAGATATAGTACCAAAGATATAAATTTCATCAGAGATCAAATAAAAGGAGGCAAATTTCACACACTACCTTCGATGTCAACTTCCTCCAGTTTATTTTTTTTTCCAAATAAATGTAAACTAGATAATTAGAGCTACATGTATAACGTGATCTCTTTGTTTCTTGATCTGTTACTTGATTCTATATTTCTATGAAGTAACCAGGAGTTGAATTTTGTAAATGGTAATTATATCTTAGCTAGCATATATTCGTCCCTAGCTAACTTTAAAAACAAATTTTACTGTATCCATTTTTGTAAATGCAATAATTTTCATACACAATTATCTCCATTTATTATCATGAATATAATTTTCAAGTCGGTGAGTAGCACAGTGTCTAAGTTGAATTGGCTGTTGTAAAAATTATCTATGATACTGATGTTCTAATCTATGTTTTTTTATCTACTCACAGAGACTTGAGAGATCTCCATCTATGTGGTACTGTAGGTCCTGATCTCGCGCGCTTGGTTCACTTGAAGTTTATGTATGTGCACGTTTAAACTAGATGTCTTCATTTTCCTAGTCGCTGTTATTACAAACTCTATATTTAAGTCTTCTTCGTTTTCCTAGTCGCTGTCATTACAAACTCTATATTTAAGTCTTTCTCTTTTAGATAATTGGCAACTCACTGGAGACTTCTTTACAGAATCTTACGTAACAATTCCTTTACTGGGTTCATACCTGATGAGATTGCAAAGCTAAAAGAATTGGAGATTCTGGACCTGGGATCTAATAACTTTAGCCAGCCGCTGCCTTCTGAGCTTTGCAATAATCCCTCTCTGGAAATTATGTGAGTTCAAACAGAGGTGGTGTCATTTTCTAATCTTACCTCCTTGTTCCCTTACTTACAGAGTTACACTAATGCAGCTTATCAGACAACAATGAGCTGTTTAGCAGCATATTTCCTGGAAGCGATAAACTTGAAATGGTCCCAGATGTCCAAGAAAATAACAACCAAGCTACGAGACCCCAACCTTTATCACTTCCCTATGGGAGAATGATATTAAGGTAAACATCTGTCAATCAAATGAAATGTATATTTTAAGAGCAATCGTATGTAGTGGTACTTTAAAACTAAAAGTCCAACATAGTAGAGTAAAATGACTTGAATAATTAGATTCCATTATTGGATACATATTCCTAGAAAAAGATGCATCTGTAGCTGTAGCAATTCATTGTTTCTTTTGACCCCCCTGATGGCTGCGAAGAAGTTTAGGAAGTCCCCATGCAATTTTCGCTTGTCTCAATCGTCTTTTAGTTTTCTATTGGTTGGACTCACATTGAATATCTCTAGATGTGATTTTTAAGCAATTTGGTCATGTTGCACAAACAATGTTCAATTCATTTTCTGATGTTATGAAAGACAAATTAACATACTAATCTTTCTTTTCACCCGGTGTGATATTCCACTCATTTTCAATCAAGCTTCTGCACAGCCTTCTTTATGGCTAAATACTCTCTGGTTGCAACTGAGGCAGTTATCAGGACATTTAATTCTTTGTAGGGACTTCAGAAAGCACTTGGCAAATGTAGCGGGAAGAAATTGCTTAAGAGTATCATCTTTCTCTCCTGAATAATCTTCCGGAAACGAATAATTTCGGCAAGGCCGACTTCTAGACCGTCCTGAAGTTGCTGTTGAGAAAATCAGTCAACCTTCATATACCCATCTATATCCACCAAGTCTCTTTCACCATCGCCTACACCGGCAGTTTACTACAAAAACCTTAAGTGTGGTCATTCACCAAGATCATCCTCCTTCTCCATCTCACTTCCAGTCCTGACAGAGAACAGCAGTAGAGTTGAAAATGCCAGACGAAGTAATAGTAATCATAGAGTTTGATATTGTCTGCAGCTTATAGGAGGTTCCTTCGATATTATATGATAGCTGGCACAATCGTCTTCCGAAGCAAACAAAATGGCTGTTGAACGCCTTGGGCCACTGGATTGAGCGGACAGTTGAGGGAGAGCATTTATATGGTAGATGTTCTATCTTTCGATGAATGAATAGTATTTCTATTGTAGACCAAAATAGTTGTCTTAAAAATCAGATCCATAAAATGGAAGTTATAGATCATATGTAGCTGTAAAACCAAATTTTGCCTTATAGTATACCCAAATGGCAGAAGCTTAATGGAATTTTTCGGCCCCATTATGAGCTTGTTACAAGCTTTATGTCAATATTAATAATCTTACCCTTTTCCCTTTTTTCTTCTTGATATCTATCAACTTTTGTTTATCAATATGAGCCCAAATCAACTCAGATAGACAGCTGAGTTCTATCATCTTAACAGAACAGGCGTGCCAAAGTAAGAGATCAGAAATTGAGTCAGCTGTGAAGATTTCAGCAATGCTCGTGATTGGTCACATCTGTTGGACACCTATATAAAGGGCACGCATATATAGTGAGTTGAGATAGCGTGATATCCGGACAGTGGAATTACAAAGGTGGTCAAAAGATATGGAAACATTTAAGAAAAGTGATTTAGGTTTTCCAATTGGTTATTTATATATCATTTTTTCCAATATGTGAGTTTCTAAAGCTTTTCTCCTACTTGTACCAGATTGATACATTGTCAAAGGTCATCACAAGAACTGTTCAGCTCCTTGGGTTTTGTGAAAGAAGCGGATCCATTTACCAGAATGATGGTTTTTGAGTTATGCTCCTTAACGGGACCCTAGAACATCTGAACAGTAAGTTTCTGATTATAAAGGTGTTGTATCTGCTGTGGATTTACTCAAATTTATGTTACTCAACTCTTCTAATCTGCTTGGTTGAACTCTCTAGGTGCTAACTTATATAGCAGGTACAAAACATTACCTGCGTTTTGTGTTTACAAAACCGTATTTATTTACCATTGTTATGTGATAAATTGACGTTGACGTGGACAATGTGTATTAGTTTAACTTTGGTTCAATGATAAAGGGGGTGTGAAAATACATATTATGTATTCATTGGGTGGTGGTGTAAACACTAGTGATGATTTAAGTGTTTTCTCTACCTCGAGTTATGATATCTACAGACGGGTCCTTGGTCTCAGTCATAATTGAGATGGAACCATTTTCACTTAGCTCATAAGATCGTTTGACCATGACTTCAAGTTATCCGCCTTGTTACATCGAAGAGTAATGATTCTGGACAGAATGTTTCACTCACTGTACCAGGACATCTGGGTCATCACTTTAATGCTCTTTCACCATTTATTGTTAGCTTTCTCTGTGGTAAACAATATTATTATCTGCTCCTCGATTATTTATGCCCAAAAAGATCCCTAATTCTGGGTTTTGCAGTTAGGGAATCTGAACACTTGACTGGGGGATGCGAATGAGGATAACAATGGGCATGGATCCTGCCTTGGCACATGCACAATTTATAGCCATCATTACCTCATAAAACTTGACCTACTCGCCGTATACCTCACAGAAGGACTCTGCAGCCCAAAAATATCGGATTTTGGGTTCTGGAATGAGACAGAAGCAGCTGAGATGGTGTCGAGCCAGAAAGCAATGTTTACAGCTTTGGTGTCTTTGTTTGAGATGGATGAATGGAGGCCCCTTACTCATAAAACAGTAGATTCTCTTGACGATGGGGCGTCAGGACTCTTAGGGAGGAGAATCCATGAGAGAAATGGGTGATCCCCTTTAAATTCTTTCCAAGAAGAGCAAGCTAGAGAGAATAGTGTTGTGATTAAAATGGTGTAATCCTGAACAAAGAAGACGACCGACAATGAGAAGAGGTTTCTTCCAGATTGAAGAAGATAACAGATATTGGAACCAGGATGGGCAACCCCAAGACTCTCTACTCTATGGTGGGCTGAGCTTGCCGATTTTACAAACTGAGCTGTTATATGCATAGGTACCCTCAAGATTTGCCTTTAGATAGTAAGTATATAGGCCTGTATATACAAAGATTTTTCTTTGTGTGGATAACAAGAGCATATCAACTGTGGGGACTAAGGAGAAGTTTTTGTTTGGGTACAAAAAGAAAAGGTAAAGTTAGTAGGTGTAAATTTTATTTTTTATTTTTTAGTAGTAAGTATATTTAAATCGCCTTAATTTGCTTATTGGCACGGCTGGGGATTCAATTCTGTGGCTTATGAAAACATGACAAAAGGGACCAAAAACCTAAGGGGTGTTTGGTTTATGGCATTAACAAAAACAGTGCTTAGCATCAAAGTACGCAAGAATGTTTCTTAGTTTTTATTGGTCGTACAAGAAAAAGTAATTGTTTCATAATTCATTACAAATTGTTAGGTTGGATCTTTCTTCTTGTCACGCGTGCTCTTAAAATAAGAGGAATAATGGTTGCATGCTAGGGCAGAGAAGAAAGGTTCGAGGTGGATCTACATGTTTAACCTGTAATATATTATATATTTATAGATTATCTATATATATAGATATATATATAATATATATATAGATATTATATATATATTTGAGAATCGATTAAAAACTAATTATTAAGTATAGATATAATTTTTATTTCTCTTAACAGAAAAGGGCCTAAAATAATCTTGCAAGTATAAAAAGGTAATAACTATCTTCAAACCATCTATGACTAAAACTTACACTCTCATCTACATGGCCTCACAAATTACTCTCCCCGTCTTATAATTTTAACCCATTCATTGAGAAGCACCATTAAAGTAAATACGTTCTTTTAATTATGTGACCTCTCAATCATTGTTACCAATTTATTATTTAATACAATTTTAATCCAACCATTTTGCACTAAACCCGCCCCCCAAATTCATTAATCACGTACCTAAAATAATTTTAACTCACACTACCCGCCGATCGAAACCCCATGGATTCTTGTTATTAGGTTGACAGGTTTAAGAACCAATAGGGTGACCATTATATTAATCTAAAATAATTAGATACAAAGAAATTATTTTAAAGGGAAAAATTGTATTATAGTGACTAGCAAGAATTTCATATAAAAAAATCAAAATGTAATTTAAAGCTATTAAAATAGTTGGAATTCACCTCGGACTTTGTTCAATAAAAAAAGTAAGATATTTTAATGATAATTAATAATTTTTTTAGTGGAAATTGAGTTAATGTGTTGCATTCAAAGGAGTTTTAGTTTTATTTTAAAGGAAAAATGCCTATTAAGACCCTTTCAACCTATAACACGAATCTCAGAGATACACTTATCTATACTAAGATCCCATTTTAGCCTGAACTTATTTTAAAATAATTTCTATCCTTTTTCGACCTACATGACACTAGCTAAAAAAAAATATCAAAAAAGCAGACCACAGTAGTTTACCTTTTTTCCTGTTGAATCATATTCCCGGATTCTCTAGCTTGAACATTCAAGCGATAGTTCTACTTTTAATTCGATTTATTTGCTCATTACTTTCTTAGATTAAGCTCATTTATTAATTAATTAATTTTAATACAGAAAATGATGGACTTAACTCAATTATACATGTCTTGGACCTAATAAAAAATTAATTAACTGCATATGCCATATTTCACTATTGTGATTGGGGGGGGACTAAACATGAAAATGTTAAATGTTATCTTAATCAGAAATTTCTGTCAGAATTTTGATTATTATACTAGTTCTCGGACACGTTCTTTGCTCGTGGAATATTACGGGAATTATATATATAAGAATAATATATAGTATATATATATATAGATATATTATATATAATATATATATATATGAATATATCTATATGTAATTCCATATTATTTCCATAACATCCTATTATGTATGATTAACTAACTTATATTTAAACAAAATTAATATGACACTTAAAAAAATAATATCAAACTCATCATGTTAATAGAAATTTGTAATTAAAATAACGCTAAAAAAAAAAAACACGAAAAAAGGAATTTTTCTTTTATAAACAATTCAAAATAATACATAATTACATAAAAATATAGTGCATTACCAATCTCCATTTTGGAAGGAAAAATCATACCGTAACTCAAAAAGAAAAAGAAAAACATAAAAATAATAATTAACATAAGAAGATCAGAAGAAATATAAAGTAATATCTTATACAGTTCATCATACTTACCCCCTCCCCTCCTCCTGCCCCCCATCTTTCTATTAACAGGAACTATTATTCTAAGAAAGCTTATATGCTATTTAGAATGAAGATATTTGGTTATTCGTACTCAGTTAGCTCTAAACAACATGTATTTATATCATAAATTAAGAAGAGAAAAGAGAATAGTAGAGGATAGAAAAGAAAAGAGGGGGTGTTGAGGACCCTAGGAAGCAATTAACAGGTATTTGTAGGATATTTGATGTTCTTGCACCTACCAAAACTTTCAATGGTGCAGATTGAATCATGGTAATAAATTTATTTTAGTTTCAAAATCAAAGAATCACAAAATTTGAAGAGTTTTATAATTATGGTTTTCATATAGATAAATTTATGTTAATTTCAAAAATAAACGAATCACAAAATTTGAAGCGGTGACATACAATTAGTGTTTTTCTTACTCCTCATTTAATTCAAACTAATTAATTATAATTTAATGTCATAACTAAAACATTAAAGTATAGTTGTTGGACTTATATTCTATCATTATATAATTTAACTATTAACTAGAAAAATAAATAATTTATTTTAAGTTCGGTGGAGGGGCTAATGAATGACCGAAAGGTTCTTTTATTAAAATTTTGAGTTATTTCTTTTAACTTGAGTTAATTAATTAATGAGTAATTGGTAGATAATTGAGCTTAATTGATAGTAATGAGTTTTTAAAGTGATAATTTTATTTGAACCGTTACTATTTGACCCTTATGATTAAAAATAAAGTAGGTTATCACTTTATAAAAAAAAAATAGAAGAAAAAGAAGAGAAGAGAAAGAAAATTACCCGGGTGTTCGGGACGATAGAGGTGGGGACACGGTCGATGCCATGATGCGAGACCAAATTTGCTTCAGGTAACAATTTGTCGAGAAAAATAAAGATTGGAATTTTTCTTTCTTTTAAAAAATTTGTAATCATCACTTCCCCAAAATATTATAGAATAAAATATTGGTTGGATTCTGAGGAAGCTAACACCAATAAATTCCATTATCATATGGGTTTCGGAAGGAAAAACACAAATTGTGTTACAGATTGATGTTTGTGAAAAAAAAAGAAAGTGTGCTAATGGGCGATTAATTATTGGAGTAATTGTTATGTGGCGTTGTAATTTGTAAGGCACTATTTCAAAAAAGGATCAACCCATAAGTATTAGTTAGGCTCGATATATAAGTTTTGCGTTTGTTTATCTTAGTTGATTGAAAGTTTATGTATGCTTCACTGGATCAAGTTTTGTTATATTAAAATGATAATTAAATATTAGGTGTAGTACATTCTGTGAATATTATAGATTTATGATATTGGCGAAATTGAAATCTATTGGGATTATTATTTGAATAGATTGTAATTATTGGACAGTCCAAGGGAAAAAAAAATGGGGGTAGGCTCAAGTCTCAGAGCGCTGTTCGATGTTTGAGGCAAGGTGGATTTCTTAAACTCTGTTAAGTGTATGGAATGCGTTGTTATTTCTTGTGATATATGCATCGTGAATTAACTGGATTTGTGATGAGGTTAACTTGCCCACCTTGATTAATTCTCAATGATAAAAATAAAAGGATAACAAAACGGCAATTGTGATTAATATTCATGTGGATGTGTGTAGAAAGGTTTGATGGATTTTGTTGAATCATTGTGATGTGTGATTTCATTTTGTTCTTGTGTGGGTGTTTTGTGAACGGGTGCAATGTTATGAAAAATGGTCATATCCTCATTATTTGTGTGAAATGTCTTTGCATTATTCTGAGTCAGGGTGTGAAAGTAGTTATGACATTGAGGAAAAAAATGATAACTTAAAAGGATGTACCCCCAACCGTTCGAGGGAAGATCGCGCAGCCGCGATGAATATATATTTCGAGGGAACGTATCGCACGCCCGCGATGGTTACTATTATCGAGGGTGTGTCGTGACCGCGAGAAGATGCAATGCGAACAGGAGTGTCCCCAATGGGTCCCGGACTGAGAGACAGCGGGGGTGTGTATCCCTTGGTCAGACATGCATCATTATACTTGAATTGCATTCCATTACATTGCACATATTTATCGTAGTGAAACTGATATTGTGTTTGCTGATCTAGTGATTGTAGTTTTGCGGAACTTGTGATTGTTGAATAATGATCTGTTATTGAGGATATATGTTTGTTGAAGGTTGTTGTGAGGATATGTAATGTTGAAGTGTGTGTGAGGATATGTAAATTTTGGGAAGTGTTGCTATGAGGATATTTAATTGTTTAAGTGTGTTGTTGAGGGATATGTAATTTGTTAAAAGTGTTGTTGTGGAGGATATGTAATTTGTTAAAGTGTTGTGTGTGGAGGAATATGTAATTTGTCTTATAAATATTTTTGTTGAGTTAAGTTTATGTAAATGTGAGCTGTTAGGTTGGGCTGATGTTTATGCAGGTAGTAGTTGTGGAGGTTTAGGTTGGGGGTGGTAGGAGTACCGTATTTCATCCCCTTAGCTTGTTTTTAGAGGTTTAATTGCGAGTTAACGTGTGTTGTACTCACATCTGCTTATACAAATTTTTTTGTTCGGTTGTAGCATTGGACTTGTATGATATATTTTTTCTTTTCAGACGGCTTCCTGGAGATTTCGTGAGGTAGTTGTGCGTCATTTCAGCATACACTCCTTACTCTTGTTTTTATGATTTTGTTCTACTCTAGAAACAATATATTATGGGACTTATATTTTCTTTTGATCCAATTGTAAGACTTTAGAGGCTTGTACACGTGACAACCGATTTTTGGGGGTTAAATGTAAGTGATGTAAAATTTCCGTATTTTGTATTATAATAGTTGAGTTTTAGGCTTAATTGTCTGGGTGGATGAGACGAGTGCCATCCATGTCAATTTTTTGGGTCGTGACAAAAGGGTATAAGAGCTCCACGGTCATACGGTTGTCACGTGTTTAACAAGCCGAGTAGTTTAAATAGAGTCTCAAGGATCGGTACGGAGCGTCTGTAGTATCTTGAGCGGCTATAATGACTTTAGGAATACTTCACTTCTTGGATCTCTCTTGTGCGACTTGGTCCCATTTGATCTTATCGCTCACTCCATTCGCTTCATTTATATGAATAACTCGTGGCGTAGTTTTCTTTGTGAAATTAGTGGAATTGCCGCTTTGTTGTGTTGTTGTATTGGTTTGATTGTTAGATCATGGTATTAAGGTGGAAGGAAAACGATATGTATACTTTGAAACGAATGCATGAATCATATTGAAAAGAGTGAGTAAGGTAAGTATCATGTAAAATAATATAACTAAAAATAATAACTTATCTGGTATAAAGCAATAAATATGGATGGTCTCGACAATTAGTTTTTAAAGTTTTGAGAATTGACTAGATAAATAAATCGTTAACCTTGAAGAAATACAATTGCTATAGTTGTCATACACATTAATGTGTTTTGCTTGCAAATGATGTTGCACAATTCAGGCGTCGAATCCCTGTCTGTCGTTTCACTGACCTTACTTACGAAATAATGCATATTAGCTTGGTTTTAGAAAAAAACTAATATGGGTTATTTCTTACAACCTATTGATGGATAAAAGTGTGTGACCTATTTGGAAATGATCTTCAATGCTATTGTATAATTTAGTAGGGGATTGACGAATTTTCAACATGTGTTACTCGGGTACATTACAAAAACGGGACATGTTGAGTGTTTAGTGCAAATAATAACTAATTAAGGAGTATCTATTGTATTACATCTCATATGATAAGGATTTGGGTTTGTTGAAATTAATATTCGAAATATAAACTAGGCTTGTTAGTACGACAAGCGGAATATGTTAAGCATATTATAACGAAGCTTTAGTGGTGGATATTTGGATGATATTGATATGTTCAAGTGGTGAAAAGTTGTTGTGGGATTGAAATGAGTGTTGATTTCATCATAACTCAATGGAAGTGGACAATGATGATAAGCTTATAAGTAAAGGAAGTCTAAAAAAGTAACTTGGTGAATGGGTAATTGAGAATTTTAGTAAGAAAGATGAATATAAATGAGTAGTACCTTGGATGGTTGCCAATAACTAGGTTTGATTGTCATGTTAATGACGAGTCTAAATTCGTAGTGAGGGAAAATAAGAACGAAGCATGATGATTATGAGATTTTATGACGCATTATGATTGATGAAAATGCAACTATATGGATACGGGGTTGGTTTTAAAATCGATTTTTATGGTAATGATGAATTTTTAGTCTCTTAAGGGATGGTTGCACTATTGATAAGTAAGTGTGATTTCATGAAAAATTTTATGAGGCGTTGGATGCGCTCGAATAGAATTGAAAAGAGCTAAAGTCATAATAACAAAAATAGAGGGATGTTTGTTTAGCTTTTAGACGAAGTGGAGACCACAAATATTTTCCTTATTACAAGGCTTCTCAAAGAGGTTCTTTTTAAAAGGGATTGAGAATGGATTCAGAGATGCGTGGTTCAACCGTTTGTTCTTGGTTATGGTTATGAGTTCACGATTCATCTCCTATGGTTTAAAGTTGTGGATATGATTTGAGCAAAGAAGTTCCATACGTCCATTAGAGGTGTGATGAAAGGTCGATTTTGTGATTTTGAGTTTGAAATGCGTATGGAGGATTTCTTTTTTAGCGAAAGATATATAAAGTCGACGCGGAAAGGAAAGGTGATCATAATAAGCTAAGAGATACGTGAATTTATAAAAAAAAAAATTTAAGGTATGAGCTATGTGAATAGATAATGGGATTGTTGTCTACAGGGTTGGGAGTAAAAAAAATCAAAGATTTTCATTGTGAGTTTAGAATTGTGGTAGTGTGTTTGTCAAGGTATGAATTGGTTAATGTTAAGAAGTGATCGACACATTGGGTATGAAGCATGGGAAGAATTACCTAAAATGATTTGAGTAGTAAATGCTTACTGTTGATTATATACCTACGGAATGGTTTTAGTTACAGTTTTTTATTTAAAGATAAGGTAAAAATGTCATGTGTTGTTTGGACAAAGAACTAAGACTGTAAGTGAGTTAGAAACTAAGAAATAATAAATAAAACAACAATTTTGATGTATTGAAAGAGTCAAGATTTTTTTAAAATTCTTTCATGCGATGCATTTAAGAGTTAAGAAAAAATGAAGGAATAACAAACCTCGTATAAGGCCTGGTTTGTACTGAAGTAGTAGTATTTATGATTTTATCTATGAGTAATTTATAGATATGATGTGGGATGTGAACTAGATTCGGTTTATAACTTACAAGAAAGTTATATCGCCTTTTCTAAAGATGGAAGTTTTGATTGGGTGACAAGCAATTTAGGTGTGAAAGATTTATGGGGTTTATCTCGAGGTGATTGTCACAATTATTGATAGGTAACTTAAGAAATTGTAACAATATGGACCTCCGTTAAACAGGGTTATTAGGCATTGGAGGGGATTGAGATTACTATTTTTATGAGACAACATGACTGTCATTCTATGTTACATAGACATTTGATGGTGAGTAGAGGTTAGCGCTTTATAGTATACAAAATATTGGAGGGGGTGACCACAGATTTCGTTGAGTTTTGGATGAGGGGGTACATTGAGATGGTATGAATGTTAGTGGGAATGTATGTAAAATTTTGTGTGAAGTTGAATTGGACTTGTGATTCAATAGCTTACCTCGATGGAAAAGTATTTGAAAATAGTGCTCGTAAATAGGTGGACTCATATTGGTATGTAATACGTAAATGGGGAAGAGGCAAGAGAGAGCAGAGAAGCCAAGATTTTGAAATTTGTAGGGGCTACCAATGTGTTTTATCTGGAGATTTTGATACTAGGGACAGTTTGAGAGAAGGTTGAATGGGTGGTGTAGTTTATGATTTTTGTTTGGTTGTAGAGTGTTGGCCTCAATGGAGTACTATGGATAAGTCATGTATGATTTGATGAATCGAGTTATTGTAATGTTGCAATGGGGATTAGACTGGGGGGTAGCTAAAAAATCGAGAGGTGTTCTGTTGGTAGTTAAATTAAGAAATACGTTTTATATGGGTCCTATGGAAAGGAGTTCCTTGTGTATTGACCTTAAATCTGTATATTTTTAGTAACCACTTGCTTCGATTGTACACTATTTGGAGTATGATTATTCTCCTAACTTATAGTACAGTTTTATAGTGTACGGAGATGATGTGTTGTTAAAAATCTATGGTGAATTCGTAGTGGGGGATCGGAATGGTTGTGTTGTACCGATCCTTTATGTCTTTTGGATAGGTTAGACGCTTGGGTTCTTGGTAATTTTAAGTCCGTTTGATGAATTTGGTGTTTAGGAATAAGTTAAGTATACCAATAGTTCTACACACAACGTTGTTATGGAGAACTTACTTAAAGTTATGAGAGTTACAATTGTGTAAGAATATTATAGAGGTTTCTTACATTTTGAAAGGTATCGCGTGTTGTGGAGTGCGACTTAATCATTTCTCCCATGCGTGAGTAATGATGTCAAAAAAAAAAAAAAACATATTTTTATGGTTCGTAAAGCTGTGTGTGGAAAAAATGTGTGGTGGGGGGAGGGAGACAATCTGATTAAGATCATGATAGTTGTGCAATATAGTAGGTGATGGTTAGTGCAGGGTCACTTCTGATTGTAGCCGGTATAGATCAGAATGTTACCTTGGGAATATGAAAAAAGATTCATCCTAATGGGTGTGTTGTGCTATAGAGAATTTTGGTTCGGACTGGATTATTGGGGTTTAGTTTGAAACTTGGTATATTATAGGCAAAAAGTTTGATTCGAAAGTTCAATCTTTATAGTGTTGACCTTTTTGATGAAATGGTTCTTAAGGATGAACTCAATTGGAAGAGATAAACAATAATGGAAATTAGATCTCAAATTGGTCACATGGTATTGTTTCTTTAACCTTATGTTCGAGGCCGAACATGATTTTTAGGGGTGGATAATTGTAATGACCCGAAAAGGTCATTTTTTAAATTTTGATTATTTCTTTAATTGAGTTGTAATTAATAATGAGTAATGTAGATAAATTGATTAATTGATAGGAATGGGTTAATAGTGATAATTTATTTGGAAATGCTACTATTTGACCCTTAGTATTAAAAATAACTCGTAGGGTTACCACTTTTATAAAAAAAAAAAATAAGAAGAAGAAAGAAGAGGAGAAAATTACTCGGGTGGGGTCGGAACGATAGAGTTGGAGGGCACGGTCCGATGCCATGATGCGAAGCACCCAAAATTTGCTTCAGGTAAACAATTTTGTGAAGAGAAAAATAAAGATTTGGAATTCCTTTTTTTAACAACATTGTCTCATCACTCCAAATATTATAAGATAAAATATTGGTTGAGTTATGAGGAAGCTAACACCAATAAATTCCATATCATATTGGTTTTCGGAAAACAAATTGTGTTACAGTTGATGTTGTGGCGGGAAAAAAAAATATAAGGGTGCTAAGGAGGATTAATATGGAGTAGGTAATTGTGGTATGTGCGTGGTAAGTGCACATTCAAAAAGTCATCACCACATAGTATATGTTAAGGCTCTTGAATATAAATTTTTGAGTTTGTTATCCTTAGTGCTTGAAAAGTTTTTGTATGCTATCACGGATCCAAGTTTTGTTATATTTAAATAGATAATTAAATATAGGTTGTATTACTTATGTGAATTCTTATTAGATTTATGAATTGGAGAAATGAAATCTTATTGTGATTATTATTTGAATAGATTGTAATTTATTTGGACAAAAGTCCAAGGAAATGGGTAGGCTCAGTCTTTAGAGCGATTGTTCGATGTTTGAGGCACAGTTGGATTTCTAAACTCTTGGTAAGTGATATGGAATGCGGGTATTCCTTGTGATATATTGTTTGTGATGATCAACGGGATTTGGTGATTGGTTAACTTGGCCACCTGATTAATTCTAATGATTAAGAAATAAAAGGTTAACAAAAGGCAATGTGATTACTTATTTAGTGTGATGTGTTTTTAGAAAGTTTGCTGGCTTCTTGTTGAAATCATTGTTGATGTGTGATGTGATTTCAGGTTGGGTGGTTCGTGAAAACGATGACAATGTTATGTGAAAATGGTATTCCTCATTATTTGTTTGTGAACAGTCATTGGCATTATTCTGGGTCTGGGTTGTGAAAGTGGTTATGTACATTGGGGGAGGGGGACAAGGGAAAAAAAATGAAAATTAAAAAGGATTACCATTCGAGGGACGTACGCGCGCCGCGATGATACTATTATTGCGAGGGACGTATCGCGCGCCGCGGATGGTTACTATTATGAGGGTAGTGTCGTGCGCCGCGACAGATGCATGGACAGTATGCCCCATGGGTCCCGAACTGAAGGACAGCGGGTGTGTATCCTTGGTTCAGACAATGCATCATTATACTGAATTGCATTCATTACATTGCCACATATTTTCATTAGTGAACTTGGATATTGTGTTTTGTGATCTAGTGATTGTCTTTTTGCGGAACTTGGTGATTATTGAATACTGAGCTTGTTATTGAGGACATATAGTTTGTTTGAAGTGTTGTTGTGAGGATATGTGAATGATTTGTGAAGTGGTGTTGGTGAGATATGTAAATTTTGGAAGTGTGCATTGAGGATATTTAATTTGTTTACGTGTGTGTTGAGGACTGTAATTTGTTGTAAAGGTTGTATGTGGAGGTATGTAATTGTAGTGTATTGTGCGAGGATATGTCAATTTGTCTAAATATTTTTGTGAGGTACGTTCTATATAAAATGTGAGCTGTTAGGTTGGGCTGATGTCATTATGCAGGTTGTAGTTGTGGAGGTTCGGTTGGGGGTGGAGGAGTACCCGTATTTCATCCCTAGCTTGTGTTTAGAGTTATTGTTGAGTACCGTGTTGGTTTGGTACTCACCTCTTGCTTCAAGATCAATTGTTGGTAGGTTCTAGCACGGCTTTTATGAAATATTCTTTTTCTATTTCGACGCTTCCTGGCATTTCGCTGAGGTAGTTGGGTCATCGCAGCATACCTCCTACCTTGTTATGATTTTGTTCTACTCTAGAAAAATATATATGAGACTTATATTTTATTTTTGATCCAATTGTAATACTTAGGGCTTGTACAAGTGACAATCAGGGTGGTTTTGGGGTATAATGTAAGTTGATAGAAATTTCTGCATTTTTATTGTAATAGTTGAGTTTTAAGCTTAATTTCTGGTAGGATGAGACGAGTGACATCCCGTCAATTTTGGGTCGTGAATAAATGGTAATTCAACTTTAAGGTTAGAGCTTTCCCATTTATAATAATATTGATTATCATATCACTTAATCACAATAAGGGGAAGCTCCAAGTAAAAAGTTGAATGACAATTTTGTCCTTTTAGTAAATTAAAAATTTAATTAATGATTTAATAATACATATATTTCATTACATTATGGTTCGCAGATTTAAGTCAGTCAGCCCTTAATAATGTAAAGTATATTTTCTTGATACATGAGCACATTAATATTGCTTTAATCATAATTCTCTAAGAATAATTTGAAAAAATTTAGAATTGATAAACAATGTGTATATCATTCATCAATCATATCATTCATATATTATTAAAAGTGAGAAAGCTTCCAAGTGAAAGTGATTGAATTACCATTTTACTTCCTAAGCTAAATTCAAATACTATGAATATCATTACTTATATATCAAAGTGATGATATATCTTGTAGGTAAATTAATCAAATAAAATTAATATAGGATATGGTGAATGAATTAGGTGATGATTAAATTTCTTCGGGGATAATGATTACAAAAAAAACCAACAGTCTATTAATAAAATTACAAAATAAGTTTGTTCCTTTAAAAAAAAGGACTCATTGTAACATTAATTACAAACATCAGCTGTAGTTCTAAGAGTTTAAGTACTTTTAATGACATTTTGTGAAGTTTTAATAAACATAACACTAATATACTAAAAATATCGTTTTACAACTTATTTCAATTATAACATGGAAAATATATGACATCAAAATTTCTTCTAAAAAAAATATATTTTAATTATGAAAAAATATTTATATGATACTTTCTTGTCAGTTGTTTTAAAAGTTTGGCAGAACAAAGAACTCAAGTAAAAAGTTGGATTATTTTTTATCCCTTTTTGTAAAAAAATATATACCTGTTATAATAATAATAATAAATATAATAACCTATAATAATAATAATAATAATAATTAATAATAATAATAATTCTACATAAGCTAACATTATAATTAAAGCCTTGAACTCTTCTTGAGCCAAGATTTCAATTGCTTCCATTAGAATTGATAAACGAAGGATAAGGATACTCCCACAAATAAGGATGGAGGGGGAGAAGTGTGGTGGGGTAACGTATCTTTATAATTTCATTCTCTTCAATTTCTTAACTTAAATAATTTCAGTCTCGTCAATATGGAGGGGAAGAAGGGGAGGGCGCGGCAAGTGCCCGAAACCGAAAAGCCCGGAGGGAAAGGGCACAGGAAAGAACACCAAAGTGGGATAAGCGCAGTCGAACATTTACTCCAATGTATGCCAAACTTCTCAGAGTAAGAATTATTTTCTCATGTTTTTTTTTTTCATTTTTGTTTTCTTTATTTTTAATTTTTTGGTAACTTTCACAAGTAGATTTCTAGGTACGAGAACAAAATACATTGTATTGGGGTTGGTACCATTTGTAGTGGGCATTTGATCACAAACGTCATCATATGTGTCATATTGATAGACAGAACAATGGAATGTTTGGAAGAGTTCTATAAATTTTTCTCACTTGTATGAATTAGAAGAAAATAACATATATACTCTCTTATATACCGATATTTTTTTATATTTTTTTAGTTTTTATTTAATTGATGTAGAAAAAGGATACATATCTCGGAAGAGGTTGAAAAGTTCCAGAAGAATTCAAATTTTAGTATTATTTCAGTAAATTGGTTCCTTGGAAGTAATTTTTATTTTTATTTTAAAATTTCTTTTTTTGTTTTCAAAATTGGATATGTGCTCTACGTGTAAAGTTGTAATAGAGATATTGAGGATATGTTATATCGACATATTCATATTATTACATGTAATCTTATCTGAATTATTGAAATTTAACTTCAAATGGTATGGATTTTATAGAATGAATATTGAATAAAATATAAAGATTATATTGAGCATTTTCTATATACTCATCCAATAATATTAAACGTGCAACGCACGTTCCCCAATGACTAGTAGATAAATAAAGGTACATATGATCAATGGATATTAAGCATTTATTTCTATTAACTTTCTCCAATACTAATCATATATTTGAAATCAATAGTCAATCTGTGTAGCACAGTAGATTATGGTATGACAATAGGATGCCGATTAAGTATAATGACAATCCTGCCCCTTGTACTTTAAATTTTGAAGAAGTAAGTGGTTTGACGTAGAAGGACACATGTGGGATAAACTTGTGATGCTGGTCATCACGTATGGGAAACCATTAGGTCAATACTCACTCAACAACAAATGTGCGTTCTAGCAGGCATTCACGTTCTTGACAAATTACCCATTCCAAAAACTATATAAAGAAACTAACTAAATGAACTTAAATCAAAGCAGAATCACATTCCCAAAACTCACATATCTTTTCAAGAAAGATGGAAGCAGCCGACTTGTCCTGATGATCATTTCGTTGCTCATTGCATTAGCTGTTTCACTGATAAATGCCTATGACAAAGTGCCAACTAAGTCAGTAGAGAGAGTACTTGACCAAGTGGTGGTTGAAGCATGGTCTATTGCCAGAGCTGTGATAACTATGGATAATGGTCTCTGTCAAAAGCTCTAAGCCCAGGCAGGAGCTAACGTTAGTGTTATCTGCAAAAATACATGAAAAGAGTCAGCTTCTACAAAGGCATTTAAAAAAGATGCAACTGGCATACTTATTGCAGAGCTGGATGGCTTAAAATGGGCCTCTATCTTGACCATCCTCTCCATTCATGTCGCGTAAAATTGGTCCGATTCTCCTTCGAAAACGTGATGATTGTGTTCACTAATGTCAACTATGGAATCCAACGGTGCTCGACTCCGTTTTTTTTAGACAAGACATTGAAGCGAAGTAATTACGAGGGGCCTGTATGTATGAATTTATGCTGCAGGTCCCTTTGCTTTCCGACCCAGATCACTGTTCCTCCGAAGGCCAGAATATAATTGATTTCCATCATGTACTTTACGTTTTTTAATTTTTACTGGTTTTATGCGTTACATAAGAGCAGTGAGTATAAAAGTTCCCTTTCGATGTCAAGCCAATTGTGAAACACTTCTTCACATTGCAAGCCAACATTTGTCAATTATAATTGTCTCTCCTCTCTTTCCTCTCTTATATTATAGGATATATATATTATATATAATTTCGTCAACTGTGAAATATCAACTTCGCCATAAAATAGGGCCTACTTATATGTGTCAGTCCATCTCACACGTCTCAAAATTACCAAGCAGCTTTGTGAAGAATGTTGCACAACAGAGATTGAAAGATAAAAAGAATAAATCCAACAGCTTGAAGAAAAAATAAGACTTACCAGCAGATTAGAAATCCAATGGCCATCGCAAACATTTTATTTATTACATCCCCATAGCCTCCTTTTGCACAAGTTTTCTCCAAACAAGTCATTATCCCTTTGACGACGAAGGGCAGGGAACTCTTAGGTTGAGGTGTGATGCTCATCATCTGGAAGTATCAAGAACCTAATGCCATCTCTCTCACTCTTAGGTGCCTAATCCTGTTCTTTGGTTTGCTTTTCCTTGTTGTTAAAATCAATTGGCCTTCCAAACATTGCTATTAATATCATCCATAGCCTCTTTCCAAGTTAATGTTGGTTTCTACAAGGCATGATGGCACACCCTTTTCAACGGCTGATTCTTCGAAAGGTTGTGGAACCAACAAATTTGTATACCAAACTGGTCCCCCTACGGGTTTCATTGGGAGGCCTTCCAACAGTGGGATCTATAGAGTATTCTGAGGTAATATCAGTGGCTAGGGAACACACAAAACCTTACGATTCCCTCAACTAGACATCAGTCAAATGAAGGTTACCAATTATCTAATGTATCCACTCATGTACTCCCTCCACCCATCATTGCGTCGTCATCATCAATATATATAGCAATGGATCCTGCATGGGCCTTCTGGTTCTCAAATATGGTGCTTGTGTCAGCAATGAAACCATGTCATGGCTTGATCAGAAGATCCAACGCGAATCAGTGTTTTCGTCGACAAATACCTCAAACCATTGTTGATATATGATCAAAACTTTGGCTGATTTCTACGTGAATGCTTTCCAGTAGAGATGGCTCTAAGGGACTTACGAAACCAGGATAATTGCCATGCATGGCCTCACTTTGTATTATGGTAGGGATTCCACAGACACATGTAGGTCGTGCATCTTCGACATCAGCACTTCCCAACAAGGCATCATTACCTACAAATTAACTACAACTGTGTATTCACCAATTAAATTTCGGCAATATATCTGTTTCTACAGTGTCTCCAACTAAATTTTTTCGACTGAATCACTTCTGAGTTCCTTCTGAAGGGATGGGAACACCCCCCATGAGTAGTTTAATTCACTGTGGAACTATCTCCTGGACCCCTGGGAAATGGAAACTTCATTTTTCCTATTTAAAATGCTGGATGTTGGCAGTGGGGTAACTGATCCTCAGTGATGACAGGCTTGTCTTCATTCTCCACTTAAGTCTCATTGTTTTCCTTGATCTAAGTTCTCAAAGTAGTTAGTAGTGTTTTTAGCACCAAGAGAACATAAGTTATTTTTTCCTTCTTGGCGCTTGCAGAACATATCCATATTATCAGTTAATGGACTCATATAAACAAAAAGGAAGACCTTTGGTAGACAATGGCCATTGAACAAAACCTCCGTATCCTCTTATTCTTACGCTGCTCCATGCGATGAAGAACTGCCTCATATGATGTATGTAACTAATCAAGTGGTCGGAAAGCCTGTTCATTGGAAGAATGAAAAAACAGAAATCTTGTAAAAACGTTTTGTGAAAAGCACTTGTTCCCAGAACTGCCATTCAGCGTTAGTGGAAAAAAACATAACCAAACATAACAACCAGTTTCATATCAAGTAATTAAGCACAGGGGAAAGGGGGCTGTCACCAGAAGTTTTGTTGCAATCAGATAATGATTAAAAAAAGGATTGCCATACTCACCAGGATCAAAAGATTGATTAATTTGTTAGGATATGATAACAAGACCCCTATAAAAGGATTTAACAGAGAGGAAATCCATACAGATAGGAAGGGAAGCCTACAATTCAACCAAGTCATGGCGGAGGGAAAAGAAGTAAGAAAAAAACATTGGGCACAGATGCACTTCTCTTCTAAATAGCTTATGGAACAATGCTGATTTTGAATTTGAAAACATATTTTAAAAATACACAATGTAGCAAATTCGCCAAGAAAGTTCAGACAATTTCTCCGAAGCAAGTAAAGTGAATCAGCTTAAATTACAAGAACTAATGGTGCAAAGATATGCACCTGCTCTAATACTGCTTGATCACATACTGAAATTGGCCGTAGGAAAGAAACTGCTACCAGACATTCTAGAGTATCAAATATTCATAACTAACGAAAGAAGTGTGTGCAAATAGGATAATCAATTTGGCTGCGAATTACATTTGGTTTGCACCCTATGATTAAATTCTGCAATGCACTTTTGAAAGGATAATTGATCTTCACGAAGTATGACAAAATGAAAAAGGTTTTCTAAAGGGTTAACATACCCCTAGAGAATAATATGGCTTGAGATACCCCTTTAAAAAGGGGCAGCCCGGTTGACAAAGCTGTGGTAGCATGGTACAGGGTAGGGACGCACCGCAAGGAGTGTGATGCAAACAACATATCCTAATGCAAGCATTAGTGACTACTTCTACGACTCGAACTCATGACCTATAAGTCAAAGAAAGACAGCTTCACCATTTCTCCAAGGCTCCACCTTTCTCTCAATATACCCCTAAACAAATGCAAATCAATGAATAATCTTTTTCATTGAAATGCAACAACAATTTGCAATGCCGATTGAACAGAATGTAGAATTATCAACACATAGCATTTGTCAACAACTCTTTCACCACATTTCTATAAAAAAAAAATTAAGAAAGATTTGGATGGAAAAAGAATGTTAAATAAGGTACTCTTAAAATCAATAACTCAATAAATTTAAAATCACAACTAGCTATTAGTTACTTACTTCTGCACACCCAATTGGTACATCTTCTCGGCAGCCTCAAACTTTTTAATCTTTTCATAATAAAGAGCATATGCTTGGTAAAACAGAGACTTTTTCATCCCTATACGATTCGACTCCATCGTTTTAAGTACCGATTTTGGGTCATGCACATAGTCCATCTACATAAACAAAAAAATAAATGAAAATTTGAGTATAGTTAATGACTCAAAATGTAAAGCAAATCAATGAAATTGTTCATTTCTTTAAATTACTAACATTTTCTTCAATAAATTCAGATAAGAGAAAAAAAATTGAA
Source organism: Solanum habrochaites (assembly GCA_027704765.1). Lineage (NCBI taxonomy): Eukaryota > Viridiplantae > Streptophyta > Magnoliopsida > Solanales > Solanaceae > Solanum > Solanum habrochaites. The sequence continues at coordinate 108,224 of JAKWJA010000397.1, read as the reverse complement.
AAAAGAAAGTTACCAGTTGTAACCAGACTCGAAGATAACGCATATCATTAGCATAACGGCGATCGGTCCAAAAAGTATGTGGCACATTTCGGAAGAAATCCTTGGGCGTTTCTCCTTAGCAGCTGCGGGAGAAAGTGATCTCTTTAATCTTTTACTTCCTCTTATAAAATCAAACCACAATGAGGAAGTTAGAAAAAATGGATTCAAAAGAATTTAGCGTTTTGTTAGAAAAGGGTACTTACCGGGCCAAGGGAGAAGAGGGGTCTTTGCGTGTAGGGTTGATGTCGGAAATCAGAGAAGAGAAGAGTTCAGTGTACATTACAGACATTGGAGAGCAAAGGAATGGTTTCAACCACCACACCCCTAATTTGAATTTAGGAGACCGCTTTATATGCTGTTATATTCACTTTGCCCCCAAAACTTCTAAATATTACACTATTTCCAATTTTACATTTTTCCAAAAAAAAAAAAGGGAAAAATAGTGGTTGGATATATAAGTGGCAAAAGAAGTTTTGCAAATCAGAAATTTCGGAAAGCCAAATAAGTCATTTTTCTCTCACGGAAAATTACTTCAAAAAATCAACAGCGACCTGATAGAGGTATCATTATTTTTAAGTGTTAGAATTTATATTTCAGTGCTGTTCTTGTAAAATCTAATCCTAAGCTATAAAGGTATAAACTAGTGTCAAATCGTGATTATATTTTATAAAATTTAGCATAGTTAATTATGGGGACCTAAAATCTATAATCAGCTAGAGTTAATGGTATGTAGTTGTGAATGGAAAAGAAATGTGGTTTGCTTAGCTCATTAGGTAACAAAGTTGTTACTGTACGGGGGGAAGGAATTAATATTCTAGAGTACGTGAGGTTCGAAATAAAAAATTTTGTTTGTTTGAGTGAAACAGAATTAGTGAATACAAATTTGTGATTCTCCTCCCTTGAGGAAGGGATTTTCATATAAATTTTTGTGTTTGATTAAATTAAGGTATTTATTTTCTGCATTGATTCTATAATGATAGAACATACATTTTTATAATCAACCGCAATTAAGAGATATTTCACTGATTAAACACACATATATATCATTTTAAATTGTGGAGTTATATGCTTGTAGCGTGCACAGTATTATTGAGGAAAAGAAAAAAAAGTAGTTTGAAACACTTGGAAATGCTAATAGTTGTCAAAAATACATATTTAAACATAGGGTTGGACATGCGATAACTTCGATTGGGTTTTAGTTGTTTTTTTTGTGTTTTGACTCTGTATCATGTACAGCAAAACACCGAATCAAAATAGCAGTTTGATTTATTTTATTATTTCGATTCGTTACTTCAGTTCGATTTTTGTTACACGAGGGTTAGTCAATCGTGGAATAAGCATCACCTAATAGCCGGTGCTTGTTGTGCAAACGAAAGAGAGTGGCTTCCGATCTTCTTCTCTACCTCTTGTACAAAGATGCCGCACTACCTGCTGGGAGTGCCTGCCAATAAATGGGAGGCGGCGGCTGCTTGTGGTCGTTGGAGGATTCTGCTGGTCTGATGCTAGTCAGGCCGGTCGTTGGGTCGATGCGTGACGCCGGAAGTGGAAGGGGGGAAAGCGGGTCAGTGAAAGCTTGCGCCGAGGAAGAATGCAAATTTAAGTTTTAAAAGGAAGTGTGGATCTTATTCAGGACCATATTCCTCCAATTGTGTGTATACTGAGATTTATTATTTAAAATTAATATTAATAATTCAATAATAATTAATATATATTTAATTATAATATTATATATTTGCAATAAAACGAAAATACCAAATAATACAAAAATAACATAACGAGAATCGATCAAAAATACTAAAAAATTACAAATTATATCAAAATATCGAAATGAAATATAAAAATAATCAGTGCCATTTGAATTTCGATTTTTCGGTAGTTATATCCAAGCCCTAATAGTGGATGGCAATTTTGACCTTTTTTAACCAGGTATAAAATGGGTTATAAGACATGGGCTGGGTTGAGTTAAATGGGATGATGTATATTAGCTATAAATTGTTTTTTCTTGAAAAAAAATGAGAACATGACGCGGAATAATAAAATATATTATTTCATTAGTTAATATAGTTACATTTGGGGGGAATTAAATTGCTTGATCTTAATTTTAGATGTAATTAAATGTGGGGGGGGTCCTCTTTATACATATACAAAGCAATTTTTATATATATATATATATATTATTTATATATATATATATTTATATATAAGATAATATATAGATATATATATATATATAATACACATCCCTCCACTATATGCCCTTCCCCCAATTTCGCTCGGCCATCTCTCTCTCTCGCTCATCTCTCCCTATCCCAATCTCGCTCTCCAGAGAACAAAACATGATAATAAAACACAGACAATGTAAATTGTATCTTTTACACTCCCTGCCTCTCTCAACTCGCCTTCTCTCCCCCTTATCCGCTCGGTCTCTTCTTCCTCTCCCATTCTCGCTCATCATACATTACATACATATGTATACTAGTTTCATATATACAATTATTGATTAGATATACATATACATTACAATACAATTTAACGATATTATATATAACCAATTCGTCTCTCTCCACTCTCTGCCCCCTCTCTCCTCCCTCTTCAATTCTCGCTCTCCTCTATCCACTCGAACATGCAACTATTCTTCGTAATTAACAAAACTATGCGATTTATTGAGAATAAGTAGTTATTATTGAGTGACTATATGTGATAATTCCCCTAAAAAATAGTGTGATAATGCGTTTGTGTCATGTTAATTAGGAGTGAATGGAGTTTCTGTCGCTCTTAGTAATTTTTATGAAGTAAAATAATGACAGTTAGATGATTCTATGACTAGAAAAGAAACAAATTAAAACTGGTTGGTTTAAAAATTAAGGATGCTTCACTGCTTCGAATTATTAACCGAATAACCAAATCAGGATTTTTATTTGGGGGATTAGTTTTTCAATTGGTTTTGGATATAAAATTACTTTTTTTATTTTTTTGGTTTTGTTTCAGGTTTAAAAAATAAAAATTGGAAAACCCGATATTTATATATATTATATATAGATATATAATGTTTTAATTTTCTTAGAATTAAGTTCGAGTCACCCACTTATCCTTTTTGTTATTGCCTTTCATAAGTAAATGATTACATTTAGATTTTTATATTCGGAGTACATCTATAATAGGTCTACTGGGTACGGATTATATTTAGTTTTTACTTATGATTTATATTAGAAAGAAAGTATATTAAGGGATTAAAATTATTACTTTGGTGATGTTATTAAACTATAAACATATTGAATCAACCAAACGAAATGGAGGAAAATCGAACCAAAACCAATTATTAAGGGAGAACATGAGTATGATTCTAGTTTAAGGTTAACAAAAGCAACCTCGATGACCATGGCTGTGAATTCTTTCCTTCAAATCCCCTGTTTTGCCCCAACCAATTGTTTATTCTCATAGCATCTGTTGTGGGCGAATCCAATACCAAATAGATCAAGCCACTATAAAAAAAAGACTAGACCTAGTTGTGGCTCGTGTGGAAAGTGATAGGTGATCGAAAAAGGAGAGTTCCCTAAGTTGTGCAATTTAAAGATAGGTAGAGAGCGAAACTACATGGGAAGTGAGGTCTTCTACCATGATTGTCATCAAATATGTTATGTTCTCAAGGATTGTATTGAATATAAGATGCAGGGTATAGAAGGAGGAATGTAGAAATTGACAAGGCTACCGACGTACAACGAAGACGGAAACATCAAAACAATGGTTTGAAGATAAAAGGAGTTTCTGTAAACCTTATTCCATCTCATGTGAATAGGTGCATACGAATGCAAAATGAAAAGGATAAAAAAAAAAAAAATACTTTCTAGTGGGCGGATTGTTGGAGACCGAGGGCAGTTGAATGGGTGATGGATACATGGCCCATGATAATTCCCTCACCATTCAAGGACCAATGTGAGGCCTTCATATGATGAGAATGAGAAAGGACAAAAGTATGCTGGGTACCAGCCAATTAACACATCAGTAATAAAGCAACAATCCTATAAATGAGAATAATACAGCTCACAAAAAACTATGGGGGGAAGGAGAAAAAGTATGTCAACAAAGGAGATGGGTCTGCACAACTCCTTTTAGCCAAACATTGCAAGCAAAAGCCACACATCAACAAATGTCCTGAGGAACATAAAAGTACCATAGTAAGACAAAAATATGAAAATAAAGTAGGGAAAGTAGTTATGGATGTGCAAAGAGGTACTGATAAAGACGAAACAACATATAACATGTTAGACAAGAGAAGGACTATTACATTACTCCCTAGTCTATCACACACAGGTTAGTAATCACAATGGTTTTTTTTTTTTTTTTTTTTCCATGTTGAAGGACGAGAGGTGTGCAGCAGAGCCAATTCAAATTACATAAAGTGCAGAGGCGCACCACACAAAGCCCACAAATGATGATGGTGAGTAATAGCAAGGCATCACTATTACTACCTTAATGCAGTAAAGAGAGAGAATACAAAAATGTTGTGCCTACAAAGAACTTCCCCTAATAATGATGCATAGATATTCCCTAAGTATGTGCAATTTGCAATTAAAGCTAGAGAGCGGAAACACATGGGGAAGTGAGGTCTACCACTGATTCATCAAATATGATTATGTTCTCAAGGATTGTATTGAATATAAGTTGCAGGTAATAAGAAGGAGGAAGTAGAATAGAAATGCAAGCTACGACGTACAACGAAGAACGGAACAAAAAACAATGGTGAAGATAAAGGTTTCTGGAACAATTCCATCTCATGTAGCATAGGTCATGAATGCAAAATAAAGGATAAAATTACTTTCTAGTGGGCGGATTGTTGGGAGACTAGGGCAGGGGAATGTAGGGTGATGGATAAATGGCCTAGTGATAATTCCCTCACATTCAAGGACCCAATTTGAGGCCTTTAATATGATGAGAATGAGAAAGGACAAAAGTATGCCGGTACCAGCAATTAACACATCAGTTAAAAATGCAACAATCCTATAATGAGAAATAATAAGCTCACAAAACTTCTGGGTGAAGGAGAAATAAGTATGTCACAAAGGAATGGGTTTGCACATCTTTAGCCAAAACATTGAAAGAAAAGCCACTCACCAAATCGTTCTGAGAACCAAAAAGTACAATCGCTAAGACAAAATAAAAATAAAGTAGTGAAAGTAGTTATGAGGATGTGCAAAGAGTAATGATAAGCCGGGAAAAAACAATATAACATGTTAGACAATGGAGAAAAGACTAATACATTACTCCTAGTCTATTCACACAGGTCTAGTCATCACAATGGTCATGTTGAAGGACGAGAAGTGTTAGCAGGCAAGCCAATTCAAATACATAAAGTGCCAGAGGTAGAGGTCACACAACGCCCACAAATGAAGTGATGTGAGTAATAGCAAGGCATCAATATTACACCTAATGCAGTACAGAGAGATGAATACAAAATGTTGTGCCCTAAAAGAACTTCCCCTAATAATGTATTTGCATTAGATGATTTCTATAATGGTGAGAGAAGACATGGCAAAGTCGAACAAACTGAGGAGCAGTTGTGAAAGAACTGAAGATGCTATAAAACACATAGACAATGAAGCAGATTATCTCAAGAGTATGAAGCTTCAAAAAGAGTAAAAAGGCTAAGGAGAGATGAAAAGGTCTCATATGTCATGTCCTGGCCTACAAACCGGGACGTGACCAACAATCGGTGACCATTGTCGTCCGTTAGAGGACCCACCTTACTTACTTGAATTAAGCGGAAAGACGTAAACTAATGGAAACTAGTCTATCAATGACATAAAGTAAATAAGTTGGCTAAAAATGACACTTGAATCGCATAACAAAATATCGCATCCAAATATGAGAGACTCAATACTAACTTCTTGATTGTCTATGAAACCTCATAATACTAAGCTGGATGTTGGGACATCCCCATACATCCTATAAAAAGAAAGACTGAAAAAAGCCATAATGGTCCTATAAAAATGCAAGGAGGTCACACTGACCCTGAGTGCTTGCTGGTTAACGTGGTGCGGGATGATGTGATACTATGCAGACCACCTGGAATCAGTACATTGAATGTTACGAGTAGCCGTGTTTTGAAATTCTGAATAAAACTTAAGCTTAAAAAAGAGTATAAGGAAAACACTACCTCGAAATATACTCAACGCATTGAATAACTTGACTTCATATAAAGCCAATAAGACACGTGCAATATATAAAAGCTTTGTACAACACTGTGAATGAAAACATCGTTCGCTAAAGAATGAAATACTTACTTTAGCTTTATATAAATATACATTTCTGTGGGTATTCTCTAACGACCAACCACCGCTACGAGCCTAAGTTGTGATACAATGTCTTGCCCATACTGCTAGACTGCCTTACCTGGCGTCTTTCTTATTGAGCTACTTAATAGTGGATCCACTATCATTAACTTATGTGATCATCAAAAAAAAGGAGCAATTAAACCATGATTCCTACTGATTTATGAAGACTGAGTTATTATGAATGCATCCCCATATCGGTTCTCAATTACTACTCCCAAAACATAACTTAATCATGTGTTGGAAACCAACTCTTCTGTGGGTGAATAGTTTCTCAACACTTTATTTTAAAAAGCTCTCTTAAAATAATATCCATTTTCTTGCTCAAAAACTTCTTTTGGAACTCTTAGTTCCTTGTCATCGTAAAGTGAAAACATTATAAACTCTTAGGGAAATACTTAGTTCCCTTATAAATTTGAGAAATGAACTCAACTCCTTAATCCTTTACTTAGCTTGAAGCTGAGTTAAAAAAAAAACAAAGTTAAAATTGTGAAAGACTTTTGAAAACTTTAAGAACTTCGCTTTGACTTGCTCTTAACTATGAGACTTGACACAACTCCTTTAACTTTGATCGTTAGCTTTTCTTGAATAAATTACGAATAAAAGGTTATGATTCGCAAGTTTTGGTGATTCCTAATGTTTAGAAATTATTAAAGTAATTAGAATCACTAGAGGGTTTAAACACCCTTTAAAGGAATCAAAATAGGCTAAAACTACGAAAAACTGGTAAAAATGCCAACGGACGCAATCTAGGGTGCGACCCGCCAAGCTTCAAGTTTAGAGGCTCATCGTGGTGCCAATACAGGCGCGCGTCCTGGCCCACTGGCGTAGATGGGGAGCGTCGTCATGGTGCTACGAGTTTGTCTGATGACTTTCTCCTCTCGATTTCACGCTAAACCCTGAACCTCCATAGTTTTTAAAAACCCTCTCTAGGATACTAGTACATTCAATTACTCATAGATTCTAACTGAAAAAACAACCCGAATTACGAATCCAACAACAATAGGACATTCAAACAACATAACAACATGAATTCGACAGGATTCTTCCGAACTCACGTCTTAACATGTAAACAATTGTAAAAAAGCACTGAATGAAACAGTCTGGTGTGTGGGTGAAGCGGGTGAACTAATTCCAACAAAAAGATCTCTCATACTTGATTGGTTCACCCCCGACAAATCCACTCACAAATCTTGACGTTCTAAGAAATTTTTTCTTGACTTCACTCCCTTTCTTTCTTCTCTTTTTCTCTCTGTTCCAGCTCCAGCGTAATTTGAATTTTCCAAAACTAAGTTAAGACTTTTTTTACCCCAATAAATCCTAAAAATGATTTATAGGAAAATTAATTCGTGAAAGATAGTCTTATTTCCTTCTTAAATCCGGATTGGAATTTCTCAGATCAAACAACCCAACTTTGCACGATAGGCATATCTCCAATCAATGATATCGAACTATGCAAAATTCGTGTGGTGGCTGCACTTGGAAAGATCTCAATAATTACTCTTAACTCATCATGTTCTAGAAAGTTAAGCCATTTAAAAATGACCAACCACTCACTTTCTTAACTTAGGATAAATTTTCCTGATTGTTCCTTCCTTCCAAAAATGAATATTTTAGTTCCTTAGAATTATTCCAGCTATTTCAAATGTGGAATGTCACACAGCCTATCAGAATTCTAGCAAAGATAACTAATTGGCAATTCTAAATAATGAACTCCTTAATTGGAATATATTACTACGGTGATCGAAAAAATATGGGTGTTTACAAACCTGAATGTTGGACCTTCATAGTAGTGAACTAGGATATAGAAAAACCAAATAACTCTTAATATGAAGAACCTAGACCTGCTTATTAACCCTTTATATCACATTGTGTATGTTAAATATATTGCAGCAACAATCGATTAGCATTATGGAATGAATTTATCAATTGGCGCAGAGAAATTAGTAGACATTGGTTAGTTGGGGGTGATTTAATATGGTGATGACTGGGTAACAAAGATAGCCCAATATTAGATGGTGATCATGGAGATTTTGGAAGATTGAATTCAAATTGTTAGTTGACAAAAGTACCTTCCAAGGTTAGCCCATTAATGGGGAAGGTAGATTGAGAATTGTTTGTATCTTTGAAAAAAAGATTGAACAGACTGCAATTTTAAATCAGTGAACAAAAGTGGAACCCACTCTGAAGTTGACATTCTCAAGAAAATAGAGTCTATCAGCTCTAATGGTGCTTCTTGTGAAGAGAGTCCCTCTAACTATACGAAACCATTAAGGTTCCAAATTTTGGCAAATATTGAAGATTTAAAGGAGATTGTTAAGAGAATTGTTCCTAATATTACAGGAAGAATCCTTAATATAACTTTAGGAGAATGTAGCAGCAGTCATATTTGCTTTGACCCAAAATAGGAAAGGATACATATGGACTATATATTCAAGCCAATGATTATGAGGAGGAGATGGTAACAATTAAAAGAGAAGTTATTGAAGAAGATCAAATGCCATAATAGAGAATTGTGTCTATAAGGTTAAGTGACTAAAAAGAAATCTTCAATTGAGGAGGAAACAATTCTTGAAAACAAAAGCAGGTTATGAATGGTTGATAATGGTGATTGAAGACAAGATTTTTTAATAGCCAATAGTAAAGGGAGAATTGCCAAAAATATGGCATCTAAAGGAATCAAAAATAGTCAAGCGATCTGGTTAGAAGATAAATACGCTAGAGCTACTGAAGTTATTTAATTTTAATTAAAGCAGTTTTCCAAGCAAACGGAAGAGGATGCTACAAAATTTTCTTCATAGCCATATCTAGTTATGATGATGAGAACACTATTCTATGTAAAATGGCAAGCTTAGAAGAGATTAAAAGGGTTAGAGCTAAATGGAGATAGGTTAGAAGACCTCACGGTTTGATGACAGATTATCATCTTGTTGAGGATATTGTTGGAAATGATGTCCCTACAATGGTTCAAACTTTTGTTTCAAGCGAACATAACTCTGTAGAGTAAGTCCATAACAACATACGAATTGGTGCTTAGTACTAAGAAAGAATATATCAATCTTTTCTTATTGAAGACCTAGTAGTCTAAGTTAACTTTCATCAAATAAGACTATTCAGGGATGTATTCATGATAGACTAGAGTTCATGCTGCTATTAGATCTCAAACAACCAATTGACTTGGACAAGGTAGAAGCATTATGAGAGTGCCTATTGAATCAGGAATTGTAAAAAATATTAAGCAGATGGTAATGCCGGCTAATTGTGTACTAGCTGGACATGTTCTAAATCTTATGACAAGACTATCTGGTTCTTTCTAATGAAGTTCTAAGAAAGATGGGTTTTTCTAATGATTTTGTTGACTTGATATGGCGAGAGTAACTAACAATTAGGTACCCAACACTTTGATTGATGGTCAGACTGGCTTTTTTCATTCGAACAAGGGTGTTTAATTTAAAGCAAGGAGGACTCCCTATATCCCTCTTATGTATTTTATCAGTAGAAAGAAGTTTGTTTGAGGGCTTTGAATGATTTTATTTAATGAGGCCGAATTTGTTAGATATGATTCTCCAAAATCCAAGTGCAAACTGCATCATCTTGCATATGGGATTAAAAATTATATTTGCCTCTCGACAGATATTCTCTAAAAAGATGTAGACAACGTGGCATGGAGTAATGAAGTCCATCTGGCCAAAAAGTTAGAAAGAAAAAGTTTCTTTATGCCAACAAACGTGCTACAAACAACTTGAGAAGGGTGGTCGAGGGAATGGCATTATATCCTAGGATTCAATTCCCCTTAAAAATACTTCGGTTTCCCTATTTACGCATGCAAGGAAAAAGAAAAAGGCAGATGTAGATATCATATGAAAGGTAAGGGAAAGCTACAAGCCTGTAAAGTTAACATGCTATATTTGGTGAAAATAAAGTTTTAATTTTATGGTTTACAAGTATCCTATCATACTTTATCTGCTTTTTCCTTCTAATTGTGTTTGAAAGATATACATTGCATCTGTGCAAAATGGTTGGAGTAAAAACAGTAGTACAAGAAGAGTAACACTGGGTGCTTGGGATAAGGTGGGATTTGCTTACTAAACTGATTGAAGAGAGGTCTTGGGTTTTAGATCCAATGATTGATGTTCTTAACCATTTTTGCACAATTTTTGTGGACTTTAGAACTCAAAAGGTCCATTTGGAAAAAGCTTCATGTGGAGTAGTAAATATTGAAAGAGAAACAAATTCCTGAATTTATTCAGTGGAAAGGCAGTTCACAAGGTGGAAACATTATGTTAGAGAATAGAGAGACTATGAATCAAAAACTGTGGTTGGAACCAAAGGAAGGTACTGCTAGTATTGGTTGGATTTAACTGAATCAATCTAGTCATCGATTCTTCAGCATTCTGAATTTCCAAGTGGTGTTATTTAGACAGATTTAATGTTTTTTTTGAAAGAGGATTGTTTGCGACTTCAATATTGATGCAAGGATACTTTCCAAAACCATATTGAGCATGTTAGACTTAAGATGGGCTTACATTAAGGCATTCTTTATGGAAAAGTAGTAAACCTTGGTGGACTAAGTCTATAAGGAAAATTCACTGTCATATCTTCTTAAGATATCCTTTTAAAAGTAGATATATCTCCAATAATGACTTGAAAAGTTTTTTGGTGGACTCCCTTTTAAAATCTCCATTTTGGATGGAGGTATCGGACACAAAAGATTTATTGTTGTTGCTTTGCTATCTTTAAAGGGCTCCTGCCTATTTTGTTTAGATCTTTGTGTAGAGCTGCTGTGAGGTACAATAGAACATTAAATTATTATCAAGAGAATTTGCTTCTTTTTTTTAGGATACTATGCTTGAGGATGCGGGATGTCCAGATCCTGGGTACAGGTGAAACAGCCTATGACGAAAAATCGTAAGATTTCCCACTGTAATAGTAGAGTGAAGATGGTGTGATCAAGCAATGCCTTAATATTGTTCTTTGATTTTATGGAAGAGGAGGATCAACAATTTACATCGAGGGCAATATTTAGGAAACAATGGTGATTTAGAAATATGAAATTCTACTATCACAAGTTATTAGGTTAAAGCATCTTATTAGTTTGTCCTAATAATTGGGCCTTCAAATGGTTTATTTCAACTTAAAAGTCACCAGACCTGTTTTTTCAGATTTAAGTGTGATGAGGTGGATCCTCCTATAGAGTGGAATCAAATGTAATACAGATGGCTGCGAAGAGGGAAATCGAGGTCCTAGTCCTATTGGCTTTTTGCGTGAGGGAATCATTGATGCAATTCTATTGGGAGCCAAAGGTTTACAAATTGTTGTATATCTAATTTTAGTGGCTAGGCTAAGACTATTGTGAAGGGCTTTAATACTGCTTAGGTAAAAAACCCTCTCTTACTTCATCATGGAAAACAAATTCATTGTCAATACTACTTGATTAAAAGGTTCTCCAAAATCATTGTGGAAAAAATTCACTGTCTATGTGAAAATTATTAATGGAATCGGGGGATTCCCTGGAGTGTCTCGATAGAAGCAAGCTATAAAAGGCTCAGACAGCTCATGACAGTGATTGAGAGGACGAACACTCTTAAAGGGAGGGAGGGGAAATATCTTGCTGATTTGTTTTGCTCACCTGTTTCTAGTTTGCGGAGGTAAATATGAATTAATTCATTCAAGAAGTTCCAATTAGAAGAAAGAAAATCATTAATCTTATTAAATTAGTACTCCAATCATGAGGAATTAAACAAATGAACCATTTCAAATTGTTCACGTTAAGAGATTAGAAGATTCATCATCCAGTGCACAAATTATATTATTCATTACAAGTAAGGAGACAAAGAAAACGTTTGAATCGATATCTAGTAAGTTTGATGAATTGATGGTTGATACTACCTTACTCTGGGTGATTAGATTTGAGGTGTTTATTTGGCACACACATGAGTTAACCAGTCCACAGTCATAACTTTAACTAGCTGACTTGGTTCACTCAATCACCAAGTCTTTTCCAAGCATAATAGATTTGAAATAGTAGTCCAGGGAATACCTAGATTTGTATGGTGGTATTAATTCTATATGATTGAGGGATCAGTCCATCGAAGAAAATAATGAGATGGATAATTCTTTAAAATGGTGTTAGTATACGTTAGACAACACTCAACTGAGGTAGCTCGCTTCAACTTAGATTGTCAGGATGTTTGTGTCCTCTGATTTTGGGGATCATGTCCTGACAACTAACTGGACCTTACCAAACATTGATGATGAAAATAAAACACCTGTCAGAAGAGAAGTGAAAGATAATGCAGAGTATTATATTAAAGCGTTGATGAATAAAGTTTGAATACTACTCAAAGTGGTTAGAGAAAGACCTGTTAGCATATCAAATCAACTCTAATTGCTTGAGGTCCAAATCGTCCAAAATATGTTAACACACAACGGCAGATTCAGGATTTTTGTTTGAGGGGTTCAAGTATAAAGAAGTAAACCATAAAAATTATAATATAAAAAACATAGCGAGACGGGGAAATATTAATTTTAATCCGCTAAATTTAACTTTATCGTCATGTTGTGTTTAGGTTCTTCTACTTTACCATGCCCATCGAGCTTTTTTTTTAAAAAAAAAATAGTGTCTTCTTTGGTAGTTATTCTACTTTTTGAATTCTTTTAGAATTTGCTTTAAAAATCATCAAGATTTTGTTAGAAAAGTGTAAGATTGACTCTTGAATTATAGTGCATATTCAGATAAATAAATGACATCGTTGGTCTTTTAGTTCATTTAGGTTAATTTGTTTAGAAAAAAATAAATTATGAAGCAATCAAAAAAGTTCTTTGTTCATTTTTTTAGAATAAACTTGGAAAAACCGTAAGAAAAGAAAGAGTTACTATGAAATAAGAAAAACAATAATATTAAAATAGGATTTACTAAAAGAATATTCAATCTCTATATTTTTCCATCGATTAATCTAAATGACTTTATTTATATACTACTTTTTAATTCAATTTGATAAATAACCAAGTCATATTTTCTCAAAGAGTTCTTGAGTGTAGAGAGAATATAAAGTTATGTAGAATAAAAGAAAGCAATATAAATAAGAAAATTGTAAATAAAAATATAAAAATATGGGATTTGATAAATTGTAAATAAAGACAAATGGAAAAAGAAATAATATAAAAATAATTAAACAATAAAAATAATACAATTTTTAATTGAATCCACAATACAATTAGGCCTTTTTAGGTATTTAAGCTTATAACATGAGCCCATATCAGCTTTTTAACACAAAAAATATAAGTTGAAAAATGTGGCACTAGTAAAATCCAAACTGGAACCTTCAGGTTAAGAATGAACCCCCTTTACAGTGAACCAGACTCCCTTCTTACAGAACTTATCTTATAGATATATTGTAATTTTTTGAATAGGGTGAGCTAAGTGTAGGTCTCCCGAACATTTGAAATTCGTGTGAGAAACTATCATCGCATAAAGATAATTGATTAATCTTTTGCTCAAAGAGAGAATTGAAACACTCAGTTGTACCTGTTATGTGTTTTCTTAGCTTGGAGGACTTCTCTTCACTTTCATTCTCGATTAGCCTTTTGTGGCGTCATTTCTTTTTTTAACTTATTTTTTGGCCTTTTGCTGTCTGGATGGTCTCTTTATTCTTATTAACAATTAGGCCCGTAGGTATATTTGAATTTAAAAAAAGGATTCGATTTTGGATCTGCACGATCAAATTGGCTGTGATTGAACCCCACACTAATTCTCGAATGGATCACCAATACTATCATCCAATTGAAGAAATAATCTAAAACTAAGGTATGAAGGTACGAAAGAAAGTTAACTAAATGAAAACAACGCGGAAAATACGCCCAGAACATGAAAGTTATTGTACAAAACTCCCTTTAATGAAAAGTTATGAACAAGGGGTACACCCCAAACTAACAAACAACTAAGTAATAGTGTGAATCCGAAAAAGAGGTGAACTTTAAACAAAAAGAACTCAAGACAGCCTGAAGAAATAACTCCACCATTTGAATTCGAAACGATCGCCGATCTCCTAGGCGAGGTAAGGTCAACAGTGCGTAATAGCCCTTATCCTTAATAAATAAGAGCAAGTAAGAATCAATACAAACCACCGTGAGGTAGGAGACCACGACTTATGTCCACCAGTGTAACTGAACAACATAAGTAATTACAACATTATAACTGTGAATAAAATATCAACTATTCAATACTATCATAAGACGAAAATACACAATTCACAGCTCAATCAATAGTTGTCCTCTCACAGAGACCCAAAGTCAAATTGCTAGCACACCATGACGTGGAAATCCAATCATTTTTTATGCCAGAACGTTGGAACATCCCAGTTAGCATGCTGGAAACGATGACAATTTGATCCAAGTTAGTTGTTTGAATCGTGGTAGTTCGATCCCAATCACCATCAGAAGCACACATCAAGATAACACATTCAAATTATGATTTCATGGTCTCGATTATTTATTTATCTAATTTCAACATCTATGATCCAATATTGCAATATTGCAACCATATTAAGTTATAACAACTTAGCAAAACAAGTGTGATATCAAACATATCTAGAATCAAAAACCTCACCTACCTCGACTCCAAGCTTGAAAAAACCTCTGAGACACGTGAATCTTCCATCTCTGAATTATTTCGCTTGTTCTCAGGTTTAAAATAATATGTCTAATTATTCGGGATTATAACAAATCAATAAAACCTAGAACCAAACCCAGACATAATACCAAAATTCGAGAGTTTTTTCCACCAATAATTTCTTAATTCCAAAACTACTTTCCATCACATAAGAACCATATAAAATAGGTTTACGGATCAAAAAATGATTCGGGGAAGTAAATTCTACCTTAGCTTAAAAATGTTGAAAAAATTGTTAGAACCCTGGGTGCCTCCGAATCCTTAAAGTCAAAAAAGCTATAATTAAAAAGGATGTCGTAGGGTCTAGAAGCGACTTTTTCTTTAATGCATCTGGCATGCTCTGAGGAAACCATCTCGGTTTGCAGCATTTCCCACATTGCGGGTGTGCACCAGGGCCTAAATCCAACTATAGCGGCCTCCAGCACTGGGACATAATGTACCTATTATGAAAAAGAGTCCTTCATTATTTTTATTTTCTTTTCTTTTCAATTGTGAGGGGAGTTCTATCTCCAATCTATTCCATAAAGTGCTTACAGAGTTCTTATCAGTCTTAGCTATCGACTCATGTAATAAATTACAATTAAGATCTTTTATCATTACGTAGATATTTTCTCTACACGTAATGAATCTGATTTCTTCAAAATGGGACTAGGTTGGCTGATTCCCCGTTACTACGAAGGAGTTTTTTGTCCTCAATTCTTTCTTCATGACTTTTTCGTAATGAGCAATAAGTGGTTACAAATAGATACAAATTTTCATTGACCCGAGTCGACTCTTGGAGTGGCTGACACTCGAAGGACATGGCTGTATCCAAGCGAACCTTCATCCTGTTGATACAGCGAAGACAACTTAAGCAGACAAAAACTTTATTAAAACTGACAAAAGTTCATGGAAGTGCAAATACAACTTTCATTTAGTTTGAAAAGATTTGAATAAAATAATATTATTAAACTCTCTTGAAAATAGGTAAATTAGTCTAAAATCTTTACTAAAATAAATGAATAATACAGACTTCTTAAGCTTCAAATTAACTTACTATCTAGAAGCCTCTAACTATAAGATGGAAGTCAGCCAAGACCAATGATTCCTGACTAAATGAAAAGAGATGAAATCCTCGGAAATAAAGGATTACTCACCATGCTACTCGAACTCTTAAATGTATAATGAGCTCCTATTGTGTTTGGTTTCCTGTGTCTGATCATCAAAAGATCAGGTTCAACTGGTCAGTACGGGAATGTACGAGCATGTAAGGGGAAGAATTCTACGTTAACAATAAGCTTTGAAACTTGAATAAAAAAGGAAACATACTTAACTCGTTTCAAACTCACTCATCCACCAACTCAACTTAAGATCGATGTCCACTCAAGGGATAGATACTAAAATTCAAAGATATTGAGACTCGACTCAATCAAAGACCTATAGACTCAAAATAATCAACTTAAGATATTCAACTCGAAATCTCAACTCCTGATACTTAAATGAACTCATTTCAATATAAGCAGTTAAAACAAGTGCAATATAAATAAAAGGTATTTTAAATATGATTAAACTTGTTGTGTATGTATATACATGGATAAACATAACTCTAAACTGTATATGAAACTAGAATTAACTGGTGTACACACCTAAAAAAATACAATAACTTCGTGGGAGTTTCCTTACCGACAACCATCATTTAAGAGATACAGTGATGATATAACGAAGCTACCCACATGCTGTCAGTGCATCTTATTACCGGAGCCAAGCATAAGACTTGAACTATGACTAATGGATCCACTAGTCTATGTGAAAACGGAGTTCAGCTCAAAGTATGACATTTCTCTACCCATGATGGCAACATCAGTTTATGGAGGTGTGTGAGTTGTTCTAAACTCTCCCTCATATCGGTGATTAATACTACTCCCAAAATATACTAGCTCTTTGGTTTCAAAAAATACCCTCTTCTGTGTTTGAGATTAGTGTCAAATGCTATCTTTGGAAATCTCAGTTTCCTACTTGCTTTATGAAGAAGCAATTACTCTGTTGTTAAAACTACTCGAAAGCTCTCAAAAATCTCAGTTTCCGTTCTTATTTAAATGTCGTAAACATATTTTAAAATCTCTTGGGAATACTGAGTCCAATATATACTTCTTTGAAGAGCTGGCTTCAATCTTTACTCTTTACTCAATAAAACGTAATATTTAAATCAACGTTTGAAAATTTTTATGAAAGACTTTTGAAAACTTTATAAACTTACTTTGACTGCTTAACTCAGACTTGACTCTTCAACTTCTCTGACTTTGATCTTAACTTTCCTTGAATAGAGGATGGATTCAAGGTTTTGTGATTTTCTAGGTTTATGGATAATTTCATTGATTTCAAAGTGGTGGAGGCTTCATGTGTAATATGAGCATGAACTACTCAACTCAATGACTCAAAGACCACTCTCATCTCAAGAATGTTTGACTTATAATGTCATGCAAAAAACGATGGGCATGAACAATTGAATTCAAGGGATGCATAGAAACTGTTATAGTCCCATGATTTTAATATAAACTCAACAAGTATTAGAAGTTAGAAATTTATACTCAAGACTAGAACTCAATGTACTACTCTCACAAAGGTCCTCAACTACTGGAGTTCATGCGGAAGTTATGAGATTGAACGACTGACCAAAGTCTAAGTAACTATTGAACTCGTTAAAATATTCTTATTCTCTTACTTACATTCCTCCAAACATAGTTTAGTTCAAGGGAGGGATCTAAAGAATTCACAATTGACTTCAAGGCTTTCTTGACTTCTACTTTACCCTCTCGTCTTGAATGTAAATTCTAAATCAAGAGTATGGTTAATGATATGAATGATTAGTTGGTAGGTGTAAACCTCATAAAATATATCTCCTCCTCTCATGTACTTACTGAGTTGAACACGTTACTAGAGTTGTAGAAGAAAAACTCCTCACAAGGATTCGAAGAGACTGCTCTAAAAGGTTAGGAAAAAAAACTCTCAAAAACTCTTATTTTAACTTACCTTGATTGAATATTCAAGGTTAGGAATGATTCTAAGTGTTAAAAGTAGTTTAAAGTGTTTAAAATGAAGAAGAGTGAAGATAACAGTTTAATGAGCTCAAAAACAGGCGCAAACCGACGACAAAGGATGTTGGGGGGGCAAGTGAAACCTAGCACGTTCCGTGCGGGCCCACCAGCCCCTTTATATCATAGGATTTGCAATTGGGAGCAGGGCGCCTCCCCAGCACCTAGGGCGCATATGGGGCGCGCCGCTGACAGAATCTCCCCAGGCAGCCTTTATGTAAATTTTAGGCCTCTCGTTTTTACCCTAATCGCTTGTAGTTGATTTTATTTCTCAAATTTTCTTGATCGGATTGCCCAACATAAGGTAAACACTAATACACTCAAAAACAATAACTTCCCAAACCAATCAGTTGCATTTCAATAATCATCAGAAACCCCACTAAGACCGATTTCTACAATGAACCTACAAGAAAACGATTAAGAACTTAAAAATCCTTCAAGCTTTTTGAGAATGAATTACGCTGAAAATAACATGTTTGCATGTGCGTGAACTAATATACACTTGGAAGTTACTACCTCTTAGGGACTTAAACCAAAGGGGAAATTCTGCAACTAAACTCAAGAAAAGAAATGTCGAACGGCACACCTTCTCTTTCCTTTTCTCTTTATTCTCTTTTTTTTTCTTTGTTTGAACTCTGAACTAAACCCCAGTGTATATTGAGATTATACAAACTGAATCTAAAAAATTAGAACCCTGAAAAGTACTAAAATGAAATCTGATTGGGTAAATAAAAGACCAAAATACCCCTTATATTTTTGTGGGGGTAACTTCCTTGACTGGACAATCTAACTTCAAAAAGTCATATCTCACTCATCAAACTCAGAACTTATCAACCGGCGGTTAGTGGAAAGATATTACCTATGTATTTTGTTATAACAACTAAGTCATCTTATTCTAGGAGTTATGGTCGTTGAAATTAATCAAAATTATACTTAGCTTACTTGCAAAATTCGAATTTTTGATATTTCCAATTTTATTATTTTGAAAACTCAAGGTGCTTTAAATCTCGTGAATTGACCTTAATAATTAAGGAAATTTAATTTCTTTGTAAATTATCAATTACACGATGAACTATTCGAGTCTGGTTCAAAAAATAGCGGGGTGTTGACAATTATCATGCACCCAAAGGATCATTCGTCCGCGAATAAGACTGAATGAGTAAGCGCCTTACTAAGTTTTGCATGTGTAATGGTTTGCTCTTACTATATTCAATATTAACCATCAATTAAGTTTGATTTCTATACCTCTACTATAGGGAATATTCATCTCAAATTATTACTCTGTCCACCACATTTCAAGCTAGTAATTAAAAACTGTGCAGTTACATTGCCGTTGTACACATTTGTATGTTCATTCCTAGTATAATCATTCCCCATCCAATCGGGAGGGATTGTTGATATGTTAGCAAGAATTGATGGAGAATAATGGAAAGAGAGGAACTTGAAAATGAGAACTTAATAGTTGGAACATGAAAGTCCTCTTATGCTTAATGAGAGGCAGGTTGTCCCCATCGTGGTGTGCTGGAAAAGAAAAAGAAAATAGGAGACTAAAATATAAAAAACTGTTATTAATGTTAAAAGGTGTGACAGAGGGATCCCCCTCAGCGTCGTCGTCGATCGCTCGGTCGACTTTGGAAATGATCGATCGAGAGATTTATTTTTTGGAAAAAGTTTTTTAAATTATTGGACAAATTTAATTAAATAATAGCCAAAAGATTTCAATTAATCAGTGATAACAGAAAAAACATTTTCAGTTATTTAATTGAAATTAACCAAAACGTTTAAAATTTTAGTGATTATCAGCCGACCCCGACTCGGATAGGCGGCGGACCCGTTTGATTTAAAAAATTTCCCATTTTATTCTGAATTCCCGCCGTTTTAAAAAATACCTTTTTGAAAGGTTTAAACTTTCAGGAACAGTCAGTACCATTTGAAAGGGTGCAAACTTTCATTAATTCGTATCCTCGTGTAGATTTTGAAAGGGTTGTAACTTTCAAAACTTGTTCCCTCTGCCGATAGAATAACATTCACTCTTCAGAATTTTTTGTACGAATTTTCTGATTTTCTTATTCTTCTTTATTACAAAAATTTTCTTGTGTAGTTTACTGCTGTGAGGGTAGCCTGGACACCGGTTTTCGATAGCTATACGCTGGTGATTGAAATCATTTTACCCTGGGAAGGACATCTTCCAAAATCAAACCTGGATACTAAAGGGGAATAAATGTCTTAAGGGGACATTGTCTGTGAGTGCAGGGGACTGATATTTTTCCTGATAAAATTTTTCAGGATGCTGATACGTGTACAGATTTAGTTTTTGTGAAGTAAATTTATATTCATCTTTATTACTGGTTCAGTAAATTTTAGTACTTTGTGTTTCGCAAAATTTATTAGGTAACAGTGATCTGATTTTTTTTCTAACACAGCTAGCAAAACTAACTAAATAGTTAGTTACAGTTAACTCAACCTAACTATATTCAACAATAATGTCTAATGGGAGAGAGGAGAGAGGGGAGGAGCAAACCAATTACAGTTAAATTAAGTTGTGAATCGTAATTAATTCAATTTATAACTATATTGTTAATTAACTTAGTAGACATGGTTACGTATCATGACATTAATTTCCCCATTAAAAAGTATTTGAAATAAAATGTAATTTGGGAAAAAGTGTTTAGAAATTTTACGATAATCATGAAGGTGATAAGATGACAGCATATGACTTATGCTTGAAGTGTGTTGAATTAAATTGAGAATTGTTATGTTAGGAGCACTTGTTTGATTAGGTGAATTGTAAAATTCAATACGTACTGGTTTAGGTTTAATATTGAGATATATAAATTATGATCCATAGGACAGATATACTTGCCACTGACCTTTCTAAAAAAATAAAATAATAATTCCCCATTACTCAGGAATCCCACCTTCAATATAAACAATCTCTAAATGACTTGATTCGAACAGTACTTTAAATTATAACATTTCAAAATTATTTACTATTAGAAGATACATCCAGAGCTCTTGAAAGGGCTAGTATTGATCTAGTCAAGTTTCTGCATGAAATATTATGTGTTTGATGTAACCGTTTTAATAAAAGATTGGTCTATACTTGTTCGTGTATTATATTTTATATATATTTGTCATTAATTCAACCATCATATTTTCGTGTACTTATTTTTAAAAAGGGTGATATTACGCCTAAGATATTAAGTCCCTCATGTTCATATATTGAATCCTTTTTTTTAATTTTTCAGGTTCATATTTGAGTTACTATTAAAATTATCACAAAATAATATTCGTCACAGAACTCAACTTTTGATTATAACGTCGCATTACTTAATTCTTCTCATAGTAAAAGTTTACTCTACTAATTGTTCGTTTTAGAGAAGTCACCACTTTCTTGGTATTTGAAAGTCATCCAACAGTTAAATTATTGTTATATGAAGGGTTTGTTGAAACACAAAATTCTGTTTTGTAAAACTAATTTTTCTTTTGAAAAATAATTAGAAGCTCATTTAATTATTGTATTGAATTTGTTGAGACACAATTTCGGTTTTTTTAACTAATTTTTGTTTAAAAAAAAAATAAAAGAAGATGCGCATTGTTTTAATTATGTATTAAATTTACTGAACACCACTTTTTATTAAAATAATTTTTTTTAAAAAATAATTAATATTGTAAATCTAATACAAAAAGATATAAGCGTTGACAACTTTTATTTGTTTTTTCTAAAAACGAAAAGTTGCATTGCAATAGATCCACAGTACTAGTGCTGGTTGCCTGTCAGCCACAAGATGTTTTTAACTTTTCGTTTTTGGTTAATAAAAATTGCTTTCAACAAAATAAAATAAAATGATAAATGGTATCTTATTATTTGTTCAGAATGAGTTTTTTAAAACAAAATTGTGGTTTCAATAAATCACTAATAAAATAAGTAAAATGAAGGAATCTTCTTATTCTTAAGAAATAAGTTCAAAAAAAACTTATCTTTTAATAAAACTAATAAAATGATTTTTAAAAATGAGCATATTATTAGTGTATTTAAAAAAAGGAGAAAGTGTATATATAACAAAATTTAATTAAAAATCATTAAAGTGGGTGGGGCCAAATGAAATTCAACAATTGAATAATTTATAAGTAAATATCATTATTAAGTGACTTTCCATTAAAAAAAAAAATACCATCGTCTTAAAATTATAAATGAAATTTCCTCCTTGTTGACTTTAAAGTGAGTTAATTAAGTATAGAGTGTTTAAGGAGCACATCGATGAACATGGATGTGAGAATGGCAGCCGTGGGACACAAAAACAATGCTTGAACAAAGAGCGAACAATACCTTGCAAAAATACAAATTATGATACTCATGCAGTCCGTCTTAGGGTACATAAATATAATACCATTTTAATATGCCTTACAATCCTCATTTAGGTTCCAAAGCATTTTTAGGTATTTAGATTTTTACTTATCTACTCTTCTTATTTATTAATTTTCAATGAATTAGTATACTGTTATAGATATAGATCTATATATATATCTCTATATATATATATATATATATATAATATATATATATATATATATTAAGGCAGATGTGATTACTAAGAATAAATGAGAGTTATCTTGGTTTTATTTATCTTTTAAATCAAATGCTATTAAGTAATCAACAATTGCATACGTAGAACGAATTATGATTATTTCAAGCTCGCTATATTAGGGGTACGTAGTTAAAGTACATGTCAATTTTTAGGCCAATATAAACAAATCGTTTTAACTAATTTACTTCACATTTTCAATTCAACCTTGTTCCATTGGACCCTCCAAGTTCATTTGTCATATGGTAACAGTAAAAATGTTGGATGTGTTTGGACACATCTCAAAGGTTAAAGAGAAAGAATATAAAGTTATATTATAGTGGTTTCAGATTGAGTAAAAAATATCTTAACTTTTGCGATTGTCTTATTACTTTATTTAAATATTTTGAACAAATAGTACTTATACTACATTTTTGCGATCAGATCCAAATTTTTAAAAGTAAGTGAAAGTTTACATCTCCAATCATTACATGACACAGGGGTAATTAAAACATACATTTTTTTTTTCATTTAAAATTTTTCCTTTATGTTTTTATTCTTTATTCTTCTCTTGACTTTTAAATTTTATTTGATTATACTTAAATTTACTATATCTTCACCTCCCACCTTTAAAATTAATCATCCCTTATTGTCTTTTCTTTTTTTTCACCCCACCCCCCCCCCCCCTCCTCTAAGTCAAATTGAAAATCAATTCATTTTTTTCTTTCTTTTTCTTCTTCTTTTCTCCGCGTCAATATATAAAATTCATACATTATTTAGATCTATTTGAATTATTGAAACAAATTAATTATTGTTTATAAAAAAAATTAAAAGTTTTGAAGGTATCCCAACACAACTACTCATGTAAGTATAAATTTAAAATTAATAGTGATTTATTTAAAAGGAATCAATTAAATTTTCAAAAATTGAACGAACTTTAATTGAAATACATCGAATAAAAAAACTATATGATATATCTTGAATCAATATGAAATCTAATGAGTTTATCGAATTGTTCGAAATGTTAAGAAAATATTAGATTAAAATTTTAACTAAGAGAGTAAAACTAATAGTAATTGAAAGAAAAAGAAAGGTGAAGTGTGGTGAATGAAAGTAAAGAAGTTCAATGGATGATGGAGATTAACAATGATTTTTTGAAAAGAAAAAAGAGAAGGAAAAAAAATCCACAGGAAAAACAGACTAAATAATAGGAAATAAGAAAATATATGTTCAAAATATATCTATTAAAAATCTTAATGGGGTTATAAAAACAATTACAAAGTAAGATCTTTTTTAAAAAATCAAAACCAAAGATAACTTATATCTTTTCTCAAAAGGTAAATAAACACATCCAATAAATACGACTATAGATTTGTTATCTCCACATCATCACAAATTTACTTGACATTGCATCATGTATCAAGTATCATCTTTCCGCAATATAATTATATTCAATTGATATAAATTAATTATAATGTAGAGATGATTCCGTTACAAAAGTTAATAGAATATTGAGTTTATGCTTCTATAAATATATTCAACCTTTTACTTAGTCATTTATAATATATAATATAAGTGATATTTCAAATTTTATATAGATAAAATGCATATAACTTAAATAAAAAGAATATTTTATTTATATGAACAAAATAAATAGATAAGTAAAGTAGATGAAGGATAAAATGAGATATTGAAAAGAAGATAAAGAAAATATATGAAGGATAAGGGTTGTTAACAATAAAAATGCAAAATATTAACTCTATAAAAAGGATCCTCACATGTTTTAAAAAGGAAATTATTTCATTAATTTATTCCGTTAGCATTTTGTGTTTAATAGTATATTAAAAATGGATCGAAATTAGTGAAATAAGATTAAATTGAAGTGTCAAAATAAAATCTAAAAAAGTACAAATTAAATATGATGTATATGTGCTTGACCTTTAATTTTAACATTTCAACTCAACGTTAATTCTATACTTACACTCCAGCTTCATTTTTCATGTATTTTTTAAACCTTAACAGCCGCTCTAAATGAATACCTAGACTGGGGGATATTGTGAATCACAAATGCAAATTATTGTACGACAAATACAAGTCCATTACCAGAGATTAACAATAATTTACAGTAACAGTTAGCCTTGTCTGTCACCGAATAGCTGATAGAGTCAGTAGAGCGGGCGTAAGATTCAATTGTTTTAATTAATTTTGAGAACAATTGAAAAATGACCATTCTTAGGACCCACACATTGTCAACATCCGATTTTTTTTATTGTGAATATTTGAAAAACAAAGAAAATTTTTCAGATCTGCTTTTTTTTTTGTATAAAAAAGTTTCGTTTTTGTGACAAAAATTTATTTTTTTAAATGTTTTTCATATATCTTTCCTTCTCTCTTAAAAAATTCCTCTCTAGAATAATTCCTTTTAAAATTGGTCAGAGTACAATCTTTCCAAATAATATTGTAGTTTTTCACATCTCTTCTCTCTCTTCTTAGCGTGAATGAATTTATAATATATTATGAACAATTTTTTTGTGATGGGTTCGTGGATGGATTAACAATTGTGGTTATGACCTCTTCAATTTCGATAATGACAATGAAACTCGTAATTTGATGAGGGATTATTGTGGTAATTTATGGTTATGATTTTGATGTATTTAAATGAGAGTGATATTGTTCCGTTGATGGAAGTTCGTTAAATAAATTTCATTGTCAGATCCAAAACTCTGAGCCAACGACGTGGCACCCACACTTACCCTCCCTATGTAAGCGGAACCAACCATCTAAACCCTAACATTTCAATATCATCTCAACAAAAGTAATGCGGATAGCCTTAAACTCATTAATAAAAACCAATTCATAACTCCTAAAATTCAACATTATTATTTCCAAAATCCGTGGAATCATCACCACAAGAACAATCTATGAATCAAATTACTAAATAAGAGTATTCTAAGAAGCTAAAATAACAAAGTTAAGTTCCAGGCCAGGAACTTTCAAGGCATCAAGACATGAGGGAAGATCCAGTCCAAGCTAGAAGCATTAGCCTCAGCTCACCCTGCAATCCGTGTAATGAAGACTGGCTAGATGCGGTTGAGGGAAGACCGCTGATTTTGCTGCACTCCCCCAATAACAAGGCAAGAAACATACAAGTAGGGGTCAGTACCAAACACAAGTACTGAGTATGTATCATCGGCCAACTCAAAATAGAAAACAGTATATATTAAATAATAATCATAAATCAACTATAATACTCCACATGTAGCACAACAAGCATACTGTAATCGTAAATAAAATCGCGCAAGTTCACCATGAGGACTTCAAGCCTCAATACCATACCCATTTGGGAACTAGGTTCATTACATACAATTAAGTATATTAACATATTTGCAGATTCATTATCTTTTCTAATTCTATTCCTGGTGTCAACCGGAAGTACACTTCCGATCCTCATCATACTCATCACTGAATCCTCATTACCGGAACGTGACACTCTCTCCGTCCTCATCATACATCCTGGTGTCCTAACGTGACACCCGATCCATAATACTATACCTGGTGCCGGAACGTGACACCCGATCCAATATTCTATCCTTGTGTCGGAACGTGACACCCTTCCTTTTTAAAAAACAAAATTTACCATCCTGGTGTCGGACGTGACACCCGATCATATTCTATCCTGGTGCCGGAACGTGACACCGATCCCCTAACCTCATCTTTTAGTTTCCCAACCTTCTTTCATACTAAGGCATCACATCAATTATCAAGAGTTTTCAAGATTAAAATTCAATAGCTTCTCAATGCTAGTTTTTCATCACAATTATGTAATCACATTCATACCAGCATACACTTAAGCAATATAGAAGGGTTTTTACAATACTACACAATACATATCATTCACTATTCATAGTTTTACTACGAATAACATAAACCTAACCTACCTCCACTCCACCGAGAATTCGTGATCAATGCAAGCTAATCTTCAAAGGTCTTGTGGGCTTTTCCTCTTCGTTCTTCTCTTTCTTTCCTTTCTCTCTTCGTTTCTTCCCTCCCCTCTTCTGTGTTCTTTTTATTTTCTTATTCAAAACCTTTTTCTTTTACCCTAATATCATATCTTAAGTATAAAAGATGGACCAAGTAACCCACTAATAAAATTCACGGTTATCTCCTTTAACCCTCAAGAAATTGGATATTTAATATTCAACCACTAACTTTATAATTATATAAGCCTGAATAGTCCAAAACGCCCCTTACTCTGACTTAACAAGAAATCCGACCCAGCCTGGATTACCAGCCTGTGACGGGGCCTTCGTCCTTGCCGACGTCCGTCCTGGCTGCTCCGTCACAGAGTTCAATAACTGAATTTCCTGAATGGCCCTGTGGACGGTCCGTCCGTGCCCACGAACTTCCGTCCTGCCTTCCGTCGTGACGTTCAGAGAGCCTATCTCAGTACCAAATTTTCAGATTCTAAGTTTTTTGGAAACGAGACCCCTCGACGGTCCGTCGTGGCCCATGACGTTTCGTCGTGGGTCCTTCGACCTCAGCCATTTTCCCCAGAAATAAAATCTGCTGTCAAACGACTAACAGGTCGTTACAATTATATACCAATTTACCCATCGTTCGTCCTCGAACGATCACGAGAAAAAACAAGAGTGACAGAAGTACCTGATCTGTAAATAGGTGTGGGTATCTTTCTTGCATATCAGCCTCCTTCTCCCAAGTGATTCTATTCTCAACTTGTCGATCTTCCATTGCAACCTTAAATGGATGCAATCTCCTCGATCTCAAACTTGCGAATTTCTCTATCTAGATTGCAACAGGCTCCGCCTCATAAGACAAGTTCTCATCAAAGCAGAACTATCCAACACTGATGTAGTTCCATCCCCATGGTACTTTTCAACATGGACACATGAAATACCGGGGTTGCACTCTGACAACCCTTGAGGGCTAGGCTAATTCATAAGCCACCGTCCCCCTACTCGCTTCAAGAACTTCAAATGGACCAATTATACCCTCGAACTAAGGCTTATACCTCTTTTACAAATCGCATCACAGAATCACAACAACACAACACCCTTCATTCATGGTGAAACCTTCAGCAAGACTTGCTCACCCTCCTGAACCCAATCCCTACAACTTTCGATCTGCATAACTCCTTTTGCCTACTTTGAGCCGCTAAAAGCTTTTCTTGAATAGATTTCACTTTCTCTAATGAATCCCTTAAAAGGTCATACCCCAGGGTCCTAACACTGAAATGCATCAAACCAACCAATGGGATACCTACATCTCCTCCTCTACAAGACTTCGAAGGACCATCATCAATGCTTGAGGATAGCTCTTATGTGAATGAAAACCCGCTAAGGGTAAGAATTATCCCAATGACCACCGAATTCTACACATATGCTCGAAGCAATCTTTCCATCTTCCAATACGTGATCGTTCGCTCAGGACTGTCCTCGTCCTGAGGGTGGATGCGTACTAAGTTCCAACCTATTCCCCCGTAATTCAGCATGCAATTTCTCCAAAACTTAGAAGTAAACTGCGTACCTCTATCTGATAATGATGGAAAGTGGAACTCCAACTGCAACCGAACAATTTCCTGAGATGTAGAGTCGCTACTTCTCTGTCATTGTAAGTCACCTTAACCGGAATGAAATGAGCATACTTAGTTTAATCTGTCCACAATTACCCAAATAGAATCAAACTTGCCCAATGTCTTTGGAAGACCGACCATCGAAGTTCCATTGCATCCTCTCCCATTTCCATTCAGGAATGGGCATTCCTCTGAATTGTTTCCTCTCCAAGCTCTGGTGTTCATGACTTTACTTCTGACATTTGGGACATTTGCAACAAATCACACAATGTCCGCGCTTCATTCTACTCCACCAAAAGTGTGTGCTTTAATCACGATACATCTTGGTTCACAGGATTTATAGAATACTTTGAACTATGAGCCCTGTAAGAATAAGTGTGAATCAAATTATCAACACGTGGTACACATACCCTTCCTTAATTCTCAACTAACACTAACCCCTTCCTCTCGATTCTTGCTTCTGTTAATCCTCTCCTCGCAACACCATAATCCCGAATTCGGCTTAGTTTTTTTTCTCATCATCAACATGTTTTCCCTTGATCTTGTCAGAAATAAGATCTCTCCTCCACAACTGGCCAAAATCCCCTCTTCTCAAATTTACTTCTAACCTCATATGTCCATTAGCTAGATCTGAACTCTCTACCAGGCTCTAGCAACTTGTAAGTGGGGGGCTAAACTACCCGGCCTCTCTGCTTTTCTACTTAAGCGTCTGCCACAACTTAACCTTTCCTTTCCCCTGGGTGCTACAGATGGTAACATCATATCCTTCAGTAGTTTCATCCATCCTCCTCTGTCTCAAATTCAATCTTTCTAGTAAAAGAGATACCGTAAGACTTCACACTTACCCATATAGATAGTGTCTCCAATGCTTTAATGCAACACCACCGCAGCCACCAATCGTGGGTCTGATAATTACTTTCATTGCACCTTTTAATTGTTCTCGAAGCATAACATTACATTTTTCTCTTGCATTAGCACTGGCAAACCCAAAACGATAGGATGCATCACAATACCAATGAAAGTTCTTAGCCCTCTATACTGGCAAGGTAAGAATAGGTGCGGTTAGTCAGCAAGGTCTTTTGAAGTTTTTCTGAAAGCTTTCCTCACATTCATCCGACCATACAATGGGGAACATTCTTGCTTAAGTCCAAGTTCGTCCATTGGGAAGCAACTGGAAAGATCCCTGACCAATCGACTGTAGTACTGGCTAAACACAAAGCTTCTTATTTCTGACACTTTGTAGGTCCTTACTTACCCAATTCTTCACTACTTCGATCTTAGAAGGATCCACCATACTCCATCCTTAGAACCCCGTGCCCCAAGAAGGACACTGATCTATCCAAAACTCACCCTTGGAGAATTTGGCATAAAGCATTTTCTCTCCCTCAACTTTCCCCACACATCTCAATGCTCCCTGTTCCTTCGTTACTTTGGAGTATATCAGTATATCATCAATACATATGATCACAAGAGGATTCCAGATATGTTTAACTATCCCTTCATCAAGCCTCATGAAGGCAGCAGGGGCATTTCGTTAGTCCACAGGACATTACAAGAATTCATATGTCCATACCTGGTTCGAAAAGCTCTTGCACATCTGCTGCACCGTATTTTCAATTGATGAATAACCTATACTCAGTCCGATTTTTGAGAAGTACACAAGCACCCTTGTAACTGATCGACACAAATCATCATGCGATGAAGGGGATATTCTGTTCTAACAGATACTTTATTTAGTTGCCGTTAATCTATGTGCACATCCGAAGACTCCATCTTTTCTTCTTCACAACAAACATGAGCAACCCCAGGGGATGCAACTTGGTCCTAAAGCCTTTCCCTAACTAAATCTTCTTGAATGTTGGGCTTTAACTCCTTAACTCTTCTTGGAGCCCATTCCTAAAAGTGGGTATAGAATGGGGCGAGGTACCCGTTTCCAAGATCGATTCAGAAGTCAATATCCTATCCGGTGGCACACTAGGAAGGTCCTTGCAGGAACACATCTGAAAACTCGCGGACTATCGAAACCGACTCAAGTGAAGGTACTGGGTAGTACATCCCTGAGGTGCGCAAGAAAACTAAACATCAACCCTTACTAACCATTCTCTTAGCACGAAGAAAGAGACGCTACGAACCGTATTGGAAGTGAGTCACCCTACCCACACTAACGGATCTGTCCCTGGTCTTGGCTAACGTCACAGTTGTTTAGCAGTAACAATAATCCAAGATTGCAAAATTTGGAGAAAGCCAAGTCATTCCCATAATACATCGAATTCCACCATTTCGATGATAACCCCAGCTACACCTTAGTTATTCTCCCACAAAAGTCACCAGACCAGACCTATACAAAAACCTTTTAACACCACAGACTCACCCACCGGAGTAGAAACAGAATAGTGTCAAGTCAAAGCTAATTCCCAATGTAATTTAGGACCAGTAGTCGAAACATGAGTAAGATACAATGAAATGTGGAGCCACGATCAAATAATACAAAGCCATATAAGCACAACCAAAAATTAACCTGTGATAACAGCATCGGATGTCCTCCCCTCCGCTTCCAGACCGCCCAGGGAAAGCATAACAATGGCCCTATCACTTGTCTGCCCGTTGCCCCTACCATGTTGTGCTGGTAGGATGGGCTCAGTTTGCCTGTTACCCCCCAGCCGTTTTGGTGAACCACCATTCCTCGACCACCCGCCCGTTCTCCAGAATAACCGGCCTCTACCATGACCCCTCTACCTCTAACTATTTGAGGTCTGTAGCTCTGTTTTGGACAATACCTCTGATTATGTCCAGTATCCCACATCCATAACCTTCTTGATCAACATAGGTCTCATCATAGAGTGTTGACTTGTCGTTAGTGGACCCCCAACTACATGTCTATAGTGACAGACTGAAGTGGTCAGGACCGAGTAACCTCCTGACACCCTGTCCTCTAGAGTAAAACCATTAAACTCACTCCCTTTCGAAACCTTTTTGATGTCCGATGCCATGGGTGAAGTCACTGTCTTCACCCCTTCCAACCTCTTCACGAAGTCTACCCCTTCTTGAAAGGATTTTGCGTAGCCGCTACCTTAAGGCTGAAATCCTCAATTCTGACCTCAATCCCTTCACAAACGGCGAAACACGCTCTTTGTGGACTGAAACATAGTTGGTGTGGCAACCTGGATAATGCTCAAACCCTTAGCCTCATATGCAGTAACCGACATCCTACCTTGCTCTAGAGTCTCAAGAACTCATCTCTTTTCCATCCCTCAAAGTCCGTGGGATAGACTTCTCTAAACAAGCTAGAAATGAGTGCCCACGTCATAGGTGGTGCCCTCTGTTGGTTTGCACTCAACATGTTACCGCCACCACATTTTTGGCGTTCCCTTGAAACTGTAGAGTCCACATCAACACAAACCGTTCTACTATACCCATCTTGTGGTAGTAGCTCGTGACAGTCAACCAGAAATCGTAGGCATCCTGATTCGGCCCCTTGTGGATGGGACTGGAGGTTTCAAATTTCAAGAATTACTGAAAAGTCATGCTACATTTGTCATTAGAGGCCCCTGTGTCAACGAGGAAACGTGCCTATTCAATGAGGCATCCATGCGTGAGCCATAGTAGCTGCATTTTGTAACCTCAATCCGGAACCGGAGGTTTGGTGCAGAAAAACATTGGAGGTGTTTTTGACCTTGATCAGAAACCACTCAAGATCGCAAGAACCCTGATTACAATCTCTGGGGTAGGTTGGGGTGGCAATCTCCTCATTCTGCACTTGTTCATTCTCCACTGTTCATTCTCCCTATCCTCCACCCTCTCTTACCACTTTCCTCAGTTGGTCGGAGGTGAGTTCACCGTGCCCTATTACCCAGATGGGCTAGTTGCTCGTCCTCTTCCTCTAGAGGACGTCCCTCCCACGACCTCCTCCCCGGCCTCTTTGCCACTATTCCTCTTCTAGCAACAGCCCCAGTGGCTGGCTCATACGCACTCTGTCCCTGCCGGTGCTGGTGTTGTCGCCGGTTGTTGCTCTAGTTCCTAACTCATCTGCGAAATAGAGTGAGATGGTCAGATCCAAGTTGTATCACCTAGAACCCAATTGGATTCAAT
Source organism: Solanum habrochaites (assembly GCA_027704765.1). Lineage (NCBI taxonomy): Eukaryota > Viridiplantae > Streptophyta > Magnoliopsida > Solanales > Solanaceae > Solanum > Solanum habrochaites. Next base: position 75,870 of record JAKWJA010000397.1, on the reverse strand, counting down.
AATAGCACGAAATAAAGAGGCATGGATTTTATCCTACAGTCCTATGCCCTCCAAAGAACAGTAAAGGCGGGTCCCCCTGACCGTTCTTACGACTCTACTAGACCGTTCTTGGTGGATTGAGACCCAACGACCCTTATGCTCTGATAACCAGTTGTCACGACCCAAAACGCCGGCGACTGCACCACACACTTAACACCCTCCTATGTAAAAGAAAAGAGCAACCAAACCATCTTAAACCCTAACATTTTAATATATAATAATCAACAGAAAGTCACGCGGAAGACTTAAACTCATTAATAAAACCAATTCATAAACTCCCTAACTCAACATCATATTATTCCCAAAATCTGGAAGTCATAACCACAGAACATCTATGATCAATTACGTAAACTAAGAGTATTCTAGAAAGCTAAAATAACAAAAGGTAAGTCCATGCCGGAACGTCAAGGCATCAAGACATGAGGAAGAAGATCCAGTCCAAGCTAGAAGCCATTAGCTCACCCTGAATCCGGTGGTTGAAGACTGCTAGAGGTTGCGGTTGAGTTGAAAGACGACGGTTGTTTGCTGCACTCCACAAATAACAATGAAATAAACTACAAGTAGGGGTCATACAAAACACAAGTACTGAGTAGGTATCAGCGGCCAACTCCAAAATAGAAACTTATAGTATTAAATAATATCAAAATCACTCTAAATACTCAACATGTAGCAACAACAAGTACTGTAATCGTAAATAAAATAATACGCCAAGTTCACTCATGAGGAACTCAAGCCTCAAACCAGACCATTTGGGAACGAGGTTCATTAGATGAAGTATATTACATATTTCAGATTCATTATCTTTTCTATCCTGGTGTCGGACGTGACACTCCGATCCTCATCAAAGCCCTTTGCTTGCGTGATCAAGCAAGCTAATCTTCAAAGTCTTTGCTTTCCCTCTTCGGTCTTCTCTTCTCCTCGTTCGTTTCTTTCTCCCTCTCTCCTCTGTTCTTTTTTATTTTTCTTATTCAAAACCCTTTTTCTTTTACCCTAATAACATATAATTAAGTATAAAAGATTACCAAAGTAAACCCACTAATAAATTTTAAGTTTATCTCCTTTAACCCTCAAAGAAATTGGATTATTAATATTCAACCATAACTTTATAATTATCAGCATGAAGAGTCTAAAAAACGCCCCTTAAATTACTTACAAAAGCCGACCCAGCCTGGATTACGCCGCCTGTGACGGCCTTTCGGCCTGCGAACGTCCGTCCTGCTGCTCGTCCAGAGTTCCAGAGACTGAATTATGAATGGCCTGTGAAGGTCTGTCGTGCCCCCGACGTTCCGTCCTTCCATTCGTCGTTAACGTTCAGAGAGCCGATCTCAAGTACCACAAATTTTTCAAATTCTAAGTGTTTTGGGGGGGGAACGGACCCCCTCGACGGTCCCCGCGTGCCCATGACGTGTTCGTCGTGGATCCGTCGCCTCAGCCATTTTTCCCCAGAAATAAAAATCCTGCTGCTCAAAACGACTAAACAGGTCGTACATCTCATGATGTTTGTTATCAACTTCCTTATGATAACAATGGTTGTGAAAAATTTCAATGGGTGATTTGATTATGGATGGGTAAAATATATAGTGGATTGGAGAGGTGAATTTGATGATTATAGTAAACAATGTAAGTCCTTTAAAATGGTGTATTTGAATTTAGAAGACGATGACTTGATAAAATGTGAATATTTTCTCATCATGTGACTGATTTTATGTGCATCAAGGTTGAAATGAATTCATTTTTAAGTAATTCAAATGTGTAATAGATCGTTATAATAATAATAAACGGTAACTGATTTTTTTAAACAATTCAGGAGAAATTTATATTTTTTCCCTCCCTCTATATTTATGCCTGTCATGTAGCATGTATGCATTGTAATGTAAATGTGTGATAATGAATGAGGGGGATTAAATTAATGAATAGCTTTTCACTTGTGGAAATTAAGAAAAAGACAAACATGCCTCCTATTCTCTAAGATATAGATAGATCCCCGCATTAATAGCTTCACCAATTTCAGCCATATCATATATAAAAAGGTTAAATAACATAAAGGCAGTGTTTAATTTGAAAATTAATTAACCATAATAACTATAGGGACTGTTGGGAGTGACTTTACAGGTAAGTGAATCTTGCAGACCAATCTGTATTTGTAATTATATTCAACAAGCCAATACACCTACTTTAGCCCTCCAACTTTTGCAACGCTGTCATCAACGGTATGGAGGAGAATATTTTTTCTCTGAATTTCTCTGACAAATATAATTTTAAAAAAATAAAATTTTTGGTTAAAAATGCGGAAAATAACTTATTGGAAATATAAACATAAATAGACATGTGACATTCTACATTAGTAGTAATTCTTTTAACGTTTCAACACATATCAAATAGAATTAAATAATAAAAATATATTCACACGCTTTACATGATCTCAGAATAGGTAGAGGTCCGAGATTTGAATCTGCATTGACAATCACAGAGGCAGAATTAAGATGCTCATATGTCGGGGGTGCAATGTGCCACCCGTTTTAACCTTCGGAAAAAAATCATGTGTGTATATATATATCTATTATCTTGAGAAACTGATCAATTAGGATAGAATTTTAACAGTTTTCAATCATGATTGAATATTGGAGTTTCTTGTGTTGCTATAACAAGCTAAACAACCATTCGCGCTACTTGGTTTTAAATCTAGCTAGATCACTATTCTTTCTTTTCTTCGTTTTTTATTTTAAAAAAGGGTTATTGATGCACCAAAAGTCCTCATATCTTAGCTTGAATTCGCCTATGCACCCGTATTAAAAAATCACCTTTACCTCCTATACTATTTATCTTCGATATAATGAAAAAAGAATCATATATTCACACTTTCTCTCTTGATCACAAGAGCAGATACTTTACGGTTTGTTTTTTGTCTGGACGGCCTGTGGACATGTCATGAATCTTCGTGTAATCATAGAGCAAAAGTAAAGCTTGTATATTTATTATTATAGCTGCTCATTCAATGACATTCGCACGAACAAAAGACTGTATTGCCTACTCATTTCACTAAAAAAGAACCTTTTAGGTCAATTTGTGATGATAATTAAAAATGTATAATTTTATTTAAACTTGGCTTTTATGTAGAGGGTAATGTAATAACATTGCCAATGGTTGTCTTGAAAACCTTTTGTAAACTAACGTTTGTGGTCTCATAACAAAACTTTTTAGCAACATTTTTATAATCATGTTGGGCAGGTTGAAATGTCCTACATCCTGCCAGAAGGTCCAAATTTTGAATTTCATGAATTTCAATTTTTAACATGGTCCCAGAATTTATTATAAAATTGACTGTTTATTTAATTAATAAACCGTAGTTATTAGATAGCAAAGCAACTTGATCAATTAACTATACATCGTCAAAAGCTTATATATAATATAATTCAGCGTGGGACACACAAAATTTTATGAATGTGATGAAATTAAATACTAGAAGTTCACCCTTCGTCTAGCTAGGGTGCTATTAAGTCCGTTGTCAGGCCAATAAATCAAGAAAATTTTATTTGGACTAATTATCTAATCCATCATTTTTACTATTACATATATTATCAGGATTACAATTATAGAAACTATATAGAATATGATCTTCGTATGTGATCAATCGAGATGCGTATATTAACGTTGGAATTTTGCAAGATTAGCTTTATATTATAAAAAGCAATATTGGGCCATGTGCTCTGAGATTCTCAATCTTATAATTTGATACATATGCAAGCAAAAAAATAGTAATCTGGATCATCTATTATCATCATATTTTCATAAATAATTTAATAATTTAATTTAAAAGAGACTGTGTTATATAATTAATAGAAAGGTGAAACAGGTCTGACATTTTCTGTCTTTTAAGTACCACTGAGACATATAGTCTGACTGACTATATTTAAATTCTGATATATATGACTAAGTTAGGCAAAGTGTTAAAAAGAATTCCATTGCTTATTCATTAGCAGTGATTATTTTAATTTATAGAATTTGTCTGCACCCTCCTACTTTCCTTACAATCTTTCATCTATAAAGCACAGCAAACAGATGATACGGATGCACTAAGATTTTTCTTTGTTAAGTCGATTTATGTGCGATTGTTTTACTCGAAACAAAATAATATAATATAACACTAGAAGTATAAATTTACCTTACATCTTCTAAATAATAACATACTTTGCACATTTTAATCTTTCTATTTCAAAGTAGACAGTGTGTTTTTTTTATAGTAACTACATAAAACAATATATCATACTAAATCAATGTTAATGACTAAATCGAAGAATAAGAAACCAATATTAATATTACGACTGTTAGAAAGCAAGACAATCATGCACTCCACCTTTTTAATTCAATTAACATATTAGGTTATACATAAAATTTAAACAACCTATAAAGGTCTATTATAAGAACAATGGACCCTCAACACTCTAAAGGGTACAATGTAAGACTCTCCAAATTTAATTTGACTTTAGTAGGATAGGTCTTCACTGTAACTGCCACAACAAACTACAAGAAACAAAATAAAATGAAAAGCAAGAAAATATATTTACTCTTTAATTACTATGTCCATTATATTATCAAGTTTTATCCTATTCAGATTGATATATTGCATTAGCAATTCTAATTATTTTTAGGACTTATAAAACCCCAATTCTTATTCTAGATTTCCAACTTTCCATTGAAAAATATATTAATTATGTTGCATTCAAACGTATCGCAAAAATAATACTATGAAGAAAACTCTAGACGTAGTCTTAAATACTTTCACTTTTTCCACAATTAATCTCCTCTTGAAAAATTCCATTATTTAAAATTTGAAAATATTTATTCATCATATTTTTCTCCAACTATTTATAATATACATTACAAAAAATCAGAATTTGACATTTTTACTTCGTGTCTACTGCCAAACCCCATATAAATGGAACAATTATTGTAATGACAACTTATCATTAGCAAACAACTCCGAGTCCGACATGAATATTTTTATATGCTGGAAAACAGACTTTTTGTTTTCATTAAATTTTTAAAATTTACTGACGGTCAACATGCTAGTGATAAGATATAGAAGGATTTTATTTAAAATATAATAAAGAATGATCGAGTTTGTCCCTTTACATGACAGCGTAAAATACTGAAATTAAGTGTTGTAGATTTATGTGGCCCTTTTCGGATATCGAGATTTGAAATCTTTAAAAAATATTTTGATTTGTCAACTATTTTGACTTATAGAGTATTTTTTTAAATAGTTTATAAATTATATAAATTATATTTCAATAAAATTTGAAGATTCATAAGTAAATTGTCAAATCAAACTTAAACTATTTGACTCTCCAAAATGAAAGTGTCACATAAGTTAAGAAGTCTGAGTAATAGATATGTAAAGAAACATCTTGTTGAGTTGTGCATACACATACAACTTGGTCTGTTTATATATAGGTCATTCTCATTATCCGTTGAATGTGCCAGTTACTTACTTCAATTGACTAGAATTTTTAACATCTACGATTATTAGTATATTATGTATATTCATACACATAGAAGTCCACGTACTACATGCACGTATTTATCAATCACCACACATGTACATGTATAACTTTACTACATCATCCATGCAAATCACGCATGATTTTTTATTATTTTTTTTAAAAAAAGGTCCACAAATGTAGAGAGAGAACAATTGTTTTGTTCTTTATATGCCACTCAACAAATTTCATTCCTATTCTAGCAACTTTTTTTCTTACTTTTTGTTGGAAACCCAAATTCGTATTCCTTCTTTCTATTAGATGGGTATTTTCAACATCATCTAGTAGTAGCCACAATTATGTCAAATTTGTTGGCGTATCTGAAAGGAGGAAGTAGTAGACAGAAGAAGATTCAAATCGAATCCTAAAGAGCAAATTGAATTTGAAGAAGATGAGGATCTCGAAACAGAGATTAAATAGTAAAGCTCAAGGTACACAATCCAGCTCTAGTAAACTACTTGTGAAGAGAACGGTAAAAAACCTCATTCGGAAGTGTACGACAGTATTCCTTCCAAAACACCGAGGCTACGGTGGACGCCTGAGCTCCATCTTCGCTTGTTTGCTGTTGAAAGATTAGGTGGCAAGATAGTAATTCAGCACATCTTATTCAAACCTCATTTTATCTAATTATTATAAAAAAAATTATTCTAAATATATATATATCAAAGATCGCCATTCAGTGAGTCTATAGATCTTTTGAAAAATAAATTAATGATTTGTTTTTATTTTTTAGGAGCTACAAACAAACCAAAATTGTTCTTCATTGGTTCTTCATTTATGAACATTCAATCCCATCATAGCACATGCCAAGAAGCCATCTACAGGTTGAAAATTTATATAATCTCCTAGTTTTCTGAGATTTTACGGTTATTTTGCTTAGCAAACTCATCTGATTTCTATTTGGATACTTAGATTATAGAAGCAAGAAAACTTGATGACCCAACATCAAAGTAGAGTGTTTTTTTTATAAGAAAGTATTTTTGGTTGTTGCTGCATTAATTATTTACGTTTTTGGCCAAATTAGTGGTTTCTGAATAGCTGTCTCATTAAATTCTATATGACCTTAGCAGTTTCTACAGACGGAAGATTCTACTTGAGAAGAGATCATCATATTTTCAATCTAACACAACTTTCTAGTTGTACAAGGGTTAATCCAACTTCGAAAGAAAAGTTCGAGCTTAAGAGTACAAATTATAATATCTTAAATAATTATCCCAAGTTTGTTTAGAGAAACCTTAATTTCATTTGTTATAGAATATGTGTTTTCCATATATTGATTAATATTTTAGGTACGATAATGCCTTATGGAATCGTCAGCTATTCTTTGTACAACCCTTATACAGAATATTGGGGGTGGCTCTAGTATAAGTACAATGCAATGGTTTGCAAGTCACGTCAATGGTACTCCATCACATGAACATTAGTTCCATGGAATAAAACATTGAATTGAGAACAAACAAAATCGTCATAATCAAAGATTTTGGCCCCAATTTACTCACATTGGACAAGCTCAGCAATACAAATCTCCTAATGACCTACTATAGGTAATAAAATAAGATACAGGATGAATAGTTCAAACAATTCCAACATGTAGTCATCAGAGCCAAAGAATGATGACACAAATCCCGTGGCTAAAGAGAAATAAAATTCTCTTTCCTCAAGGGAAAATTGGTGGAGATGAAAGAAGTTGTAGGAACATACGACAATAAACACATCCTCATCAAATAAAAAAAGATTCAAGATTCGATATCGATCCTCGATTTGAACCTTCATTGAAACAAAGAGAAATCATCAAAAAAGATTGAAGGTGAACCAGTTGGGGATCTTCTTTCCCTGTCATTGGTTTCTCATCAAGTACTACTTAGAGGAAAATAATGCAAAAAGGCAAGTACCCTAGATCTGACTTTGTGATGAAGACAATATTAATTCTAATTGAGATTTTGAGGTACTTGTTTCATTATGATCTTTAATTTGTCCTATGTATATTACTTGTCTTGTTGTTATTCACATTTGTTACGCAAATATTATCATTGAGGAACCCTAGGTAACAATATAGTTTTTATTTATCTCATCATTTTTAATTTTGCATTCAACATTGTTGCTAATGGGATAATTGAAAAATACATTAATCCACCAATTTTCTTGAAAACTACTTTCTTTGTCCGTTAGTCATTACAAAATATTATCTAAGAGATCTTTGATTTATTTGGGAATCTCCTTGAATGCATGTGTATATGTTTCAGTGTAGAATAGGAATTAGTTTAAAATTCAATTGATAGAAATTTTCATTTTAAGTTTTAACATTAATAATGTATCCTGATATTTATCGAAATTAAAAATAAGAACTCAACGTGAAAACTACGACATATATATGACTCTTGTCTGTGAAGAAATTTAAGATGTCCTCCCAAAGTCATGTTTTAGAAATAATGCTGAGATAAAATTCAAATTGATTGATAGAATATATATGTTGCCTCTTCAATAAATACTACAATGTTGTAATAACAACGAATTTGCCTATTTAGTTTTTCGATATGGGACTCAATCAATATTTATTTAGATATGCTTGTCATAACTTATCAGTATCTTTCTTTTATATTTAAGGGTCTTAGTCCATGGTTATTGTAACTTGATTGAGTTATTTCCTGATTATTACTACTCTTTTGGCCATACAAATTTGTATATGCCATGAGCATGTTTCTAGTAAATTTCATCATTTTCCCCACCTAGAACTGCCTTTATTTAGCTTGAGAACTGACTATGATTTATTTTGATCGAACTGAGTTTTTCAAATATAAGAAAGCTATAACTTAACTTCACGCACTCAAAATTGTGAGTTTTCGAACACCAAGAGAGAACAAAAGGTAAGGAGAAAGAGGTGAAAGAAAAGTGTCCAAGCAATTGGTCTCGTCAACTAAATTTCATATGATAACATCTCCTTGTTTCACTATTGACTTTACACCTACATTAAGAAGAAGTAATGAATAGTGTAAATTTTACAAATCTCCCATATTAAAATACAAGTCTCTAAAACTGGAGAGAAAAAAAACGAGTGAGTATTTAATTGTAGCTTGTCTAAATAGACAAAAGCTAAGGTAATTATTCATTGGTTGTATAACTGGACAACATCGTATCGAATCAAAAGAGTATAGTGGACAAGTAAAAATAGTGGAGTTGAGTATTTAAAATCCTTAACGAAAATTCACTTCCACCCAATAATTAGGATAACAAGTCATTTTTTAACATATAGTATTCATTAAGTATACATTAGTTCTAGGAACAGTCATGACCACCAAGAGACCACCAATACCTTTGGAACAAAATAATAATTGATCCCTCCATTAATTCTCATTCACCATTCATATATATGTTTAGGGTACATGAATTTAATATGTCTTTTGAATTCTTCATTAGGGAGAAGGCATTTTTAGGTATTCATGCAGGGAATTTCACTCCGATTTCAACAAACCTCACTCCGATCAACGCTCCACCTTATCCTAATCATTTTTAATTGGTATAGTACTAATGTATATGTGACACTAATGATAAGTGGGAATATTGAGTTTCTTCATCGATCCCCCCATCGACCTATTCATTTTTTTATATGGTCGTTAGTTGTGACTCACTGCTCTTTCTGAAGTTTTCTGGAGCATAAAGGGACTGCTTATAGATTGAATATAATATATATATCTATATATATATATATATATATATAATGCAGGCATGTCTCTAACCCTATCATGTATGTAGGTGATACTACTATAGTTTTTATGCATGTCATGTACATGCATACATTTTTATGTATGTGTGGTGACTGGTGATGAGAGAATGAATGAGTAGCTTTTAACTTGTGAATATTAGAAAAGGGCCAAACACATATGCAACCCCTTTGGCTTAATACATAAACATGACTCTTAACTTAGTTTCAACGGATAACTATGACCTCCAATTTTGAGTGTGCATAAATATACACTTAAATTTATATAAAATTGAACAACTAGCCACGTGTTTTACATGACATAATACATGTAGGACGCCACATAAGACACAAAATTTCAATGTAGGGAGTCGACGAATATATCCATTTGTTCGATTTTATACAAATTTAAGTGTTTACTTATGAAAACACAAAGTTAGAAGTCATAGTTACCAGCTGACGCCAAGTTAAGTGTCATATTTATGCATTATACCCTTTTATTCGTTTCTAATTAAATTTTGTTTTAGCACTACAATTTAATCTTGTTTCATTTTAACTCTTCAATATCAATATTTTTATTTACCATTTAAACACAAAATGCTGGATAAATTGACAAGATTACTAACCTTTTAAGCGAATGAGATATCTTTTTTAATGTTAATATTCAACATTTTTTTTTTTATCGTTGACAAGCTTCTCCTTTATTTATTTCTTCTATCTCCTCTTCAAACCTATTTTCCTTCATCTACTTTACTTATATTTTTATTTTCTTTATCTACCTACTTTTTTTAAAAAAATCTAAACCTTTCTATGCTAAAGATAATATCCTTTTTATTTTAACTTATATAATTCACTCGGTCTATATGAAATTACAAATATCAGATATTCTACATTATAAAGGACTAAACAAATTGTTAAAATGATAAGTAAAGAGGTAGATTGAGGAGAACGATATTATATCAAAATTTAAAACTATAATTATTAGAATGATGTCAAATATTTTATCGACGCCCTATCCATAGAAAAATATAGATATATTCATAATAATATGAAACTTGATACTTAGATTAATCAGTGACACTAATCGATCTAAGCAATAAATTTTGTAATCAATTGAATATATATAGTTAATTAATTATATATTTTCATGTCACTAAAAAATGATAAATTGATATAATCAGTGTAAACATAAAATTAATCCAAAGGAGTTGAAGATTAAAATGAAACAAAATCGAGTTAAGTGTCTTTGTATATGTGTTTTGACCTTAAGAAAAGGACAGACATGCCTCCTAATTCTCTAAGGATGATAGATCCGCATTAATAGCTTCACCAGTTTCAGCCATATCATATAATTAAAATAAAATAAATAAAATAGGATGGCAGTGTTTAATTAGAAAATTAATTAATATAAGAAAACATTAGTACTGTTAGGAGTTGACTTTACAGGTTGGCTGCTTGGAAGTGAACCAATCTATATTTTAATTAATAATATTCACAAGCCAATACACCTACTTTTGCCCCCTTCAACTTTTGCAAGCTCCTCAAAGGGTTTAGTCACATTCTTTCAGATAACAACAATATTCATTCCAATACAAGGTTGCTACTATATTTTATTTTTTATAGAGTTAAATAATTTATTGATTAAAAATTTGCATACGATTAAAAATTACGTTAAAAGTACTATAATCATAATAATTGACAATCCAAAATATTTGAAAAATATATGAAAAAACTTATGATCAGAGTTAGACTTATTTGAGTCTCGATATTCGAAATATGTCACATAAATTGAGACAGAGGAAAGAGGAAGTAATGAATTTTAAAGTAAGGGATATGATTTCTAATGGCAAACGGGCTCGATTGACTATGCGACACGAAATCATGATATGAAATCATAAGATGAAGTTAAAGTTTTGTTTTAACAAACAGTATGAAGTTTTTCTATTGTATATGTTTTCTTAAACATAAGAATCTCATAAGTTGTAAAACTATTAAAATAATTATAATTATTCATTTAATCTTACCAAATAAACAAAAATATAAATTCACATAATAAAATTATCACGAAGTCATTATTGTCGTTTTCTGGATCCACTATATGTAAATGAAAAATGTTGTTTTCTAATCAAAACATTAATATAATAGAATAAAATTTTTGTTGATAAATAAATTGGATTATAAACAATGTTTGATGAATATAACTGATTTTTAAGTATGCTTCAGGGAAATATACACTTTGTTCAACCTTCCCATTCATGCCTACCAGTAATAATAAATATGTGGGTGAAATAATAAATTTTAAAAAAGTAAAGTATGATTATGATTTATAAAAGTTTATATACATATGAAATAAATGACTAGTAAAATATAAATATCGAATTTGCTTCAACAAAAAATTAAATTGTAAGTCAATTTTATATTTAAAAAATTCTTTAATCTGATTAAAAAGATTATCAAATCATGATTTTTCGCAAATATGAGTGCTATCTCACTGATATCATATCCAATATATGTGATCATTGATTATGTATGTTTTCAATTTATTGGATATCCCTAAAGGCATTATGTGTATAAAAGTGGTAAGAGGTTAATAAAGAGCCCGCTCAAGTGTTATATTGAGTACCATTAATCTTTGGATTCTCCTTGTTCGTATTTATTTTTATGATTTTTTTTATTTATAATAAAAAGTCGATAGACACTGTAGAGCGTGATAGTGAATATAGAAAGAATTTTTTTAAAAGAGTCCAATTACTCTCGCTAGAGCATATTTGCGATTTTTTTTTTTAATTTTGATAAAGCAAGAAAGTATGATTAGAAACATTTTACTGATATTTTTAAAAAAAGCAAAATTCAGAAAGTACTATGGTTGGGAAGTTGTCTGGCATCAATTTTTCCTGTTCGATACTTGCTTGTTAAATGTTTTCTTGCCTTATATATATATTATATTATGTTAATTGTACTATAAATTAAGTGTGGAATAGCAACAAGAACTTGTTGATCTTAAACTTCGGTATTAGTTGATTAATTTAATAAAGAAGGAAGTAGTGAACAATCACTTCTAAATTTAGCGCAAATTATTAATTTTTATTCTAAAATATTGACATTTTAAAAATACTCTCAGCTAGATTGTTAAGCTTTAAAATACACCTTCGATCTTGCACATGAGTGAATATATCCGCAATTCTCGTCAAGCTTAGGAATATATATGGTCAAACACTTTTCCGACTTTCAAGAGTTGAAAGAACTCGCTATGTCAAGTGTAGTGATGGCAACAGGGGGCGGGTTGAAAATGACGCCAACATAATTAAAATAGGTTAATTAATTCAACTTGATGCTCATATTTTGATAAGGGTAAAAATAAAAAATGGATTGGGTACACAATGATTGGATAAAATACTAAATTTATCCATATTTATTAGGAAGTAAATAGTACTATACTTAAGAATTCAACATGGAGGAAATATGTTAGTTTTTTTTAGATGAAAACATGTTGAAAATGCTCATTTAGTTGTTCCATGGTATCTTTAAAAAAAAAAAAACCTTTTAAATTTTTTCTGAGTTTGGGGGGGGGGGGGGCGGGGATAGGGGCTAAAAAATAAAAAACTTTGACGTTTGAAAATATTCTTTAAAACAAACATAATTTTTTTGTGGGTGGTGGGCGGCGGACCCCTAATCGGGGGGGCCGGGGTTTAGTAGGAGTGGTGGGGATGGTTGGTAGGGGCGGATGGGGGAGGGTTTTAATGGTAGGGTGAAAAAAAAAAATGAAATTTTGAAGTTGTGAAACAATTATTTTTTATAAAAAACAATCTTATTATTATTATTATTAGTTTGGGGGGAGGGGAGCTTAGTAGGAGGGGGTGGGGGCTTGTAGGGGATGGGTGGAGGGGGGGTCGAGGGTAGGGGTTGAAAAACTGAAACCTTTTGAAGTTAAAGTCTTTTAAAAAATAAATTAAATTTTTGGGGGAGGGGTTGTTGGTTTAAGGGGTGAGGGGGGGGGGGGGGGGGGTGGTGGGGGTCGACGGTTATACGGGTTGAAAATTTTTTTGCCTCATACCCAAGCACACCTGAGAAAGCATGCTTAAGCACTTTAAGCAATGCATACTAATAACATGATTTGCATATGTTTTGTTAACGACTGTTTAAGTCGTTTTTGAGCAAAAGATTTTATTTCTGGAAAAACTGGCTGGGACGACGGATGGTAACGACGGACCGGTCATAGGTAACGACGGCGTAGCATCTAAAAGCGGAGAGGAAACGTAGCGTTCTCCTATCTTATCCCCCCGCCACCTGCCCCCTGGGTGTTTGAGGGTGTCGTCCCATGACACTTAGAATTTTGAAATTGGTACTGGAAACTCGGACTTCTGTAAATTGTCGCCGGACCGGCAGAGGTGCCGTCACATACCGACGAACCGTCGTGAGTTTCGTTGGCCCAACACCTTCTTCAAATTTTGAGAATTTCGGTACAAGAAACGAGTTTCGGACCGTCATGCAGGAGGAACCGGACGGCAAACCGTAACAGCTGTGACGGGCCGTCACAGGCTACGTGAGTTCGAGGGATCTGCGACGGATGTGGTGACGGGACGTAGCAGGCACGACGGCCCGTCACAGGGGGTGTTGCGCAAAGAAAACAAAGTCCCAGCAGAAATAGGATTCCTCTACACGTTTTAGGGGTCGGTTTTGGGGACTTTTCTTCCTTAATTATAAAGATTGAGGGTTAAATTTAAAAGGTCTAATTACTGGGTTAAAAGAGGTAACCTTAAGTTAATTATTGGGGGTTATTGTCCTCTTTTCCACTTAATTATACTTTTAATAGGGTATAAAAAGAAGGAGGGTTTGAAATAAAACAAAACAAAGAAAAGAACAGAAGAGAGGATGGAAAACGAACGAGTAGAGAGAGAAGAAAAAAAAAGAGAGAAAAACGAAGGGCAGCTAGATGCTTGTTGATTCAATTCTTCGGTTGGAGGTAGGTTATGGTTATGTTACGATTATTCGTAGTGAAACTATTAACTAGTGAATATTATGTGTTGCTATATTGTAAACCTGCTATGTGCTTAAGGTTGTATGCTGATTGATTGGATTATCAAAAAATGTGTGATGATGATTAAACAAAGCAGATGAAGTTATTGCATCCCCAAATTTGAAAAGAAAACCCCTAATTTCACTGATATATTATATAATGAGAATGATGATGCCTTAGTATGAAGGACGGCTGATTAAATATATAATGAGAATGATATGCCTAGGGGTAAATAAGAAGGCTTGATGAACTAACTTAGGGGATCGCGGTGAACGGGGGTTCGCCACACGGTCCTGGTACAGGTTTTTTTTGTAGAATCGAGGATCGAAGTGTAACGTTCCGACACCAGGATAGATTATGGATCGGGTTTTGCCACGTACTTGTTTCGGGTACCAGGGATAGAATGATTGAGGATCGGAGTGTCAAGTTCCGACACCAGGATCTTTAGATAGAATATGGATCGTGGTTGCAAAGTTACGTACCAGGCTAGAATGAATATGGAGGATCGGAGTTGTTCACGTTCCGACACAAGGATAAGCTATGGATAGGGTGACCGGTCCGGGTATACCAGGATATTAGAATTATGAGGATCAGGAGTGTCACGTTCCGGGCACCAGGATAGAAATAGAGGATCGGAGTGTCACGATACCGACACAAGAGGAGAAGAAAGATAAATGAATCTTGAAAAGATAATGAATTATACTCCATCTAGGAATTAATTCCAAAGAGTATGGTATTGAGGGCTTGAGTCCTCATGTGTGAATTGAACTCGGTTGTAGTATTGATGAATTTATGTTGTTATTGTACATGTGCGTATTGTAGTGATTTAATTATTATGATAATATGTTCCTATTTTGAGTTGGCGAATGATATCTACTCAGTACGTGGTGTTGTACTAACCCCCTACTTCATGTTTTCCTCTTTAGTTATGTGTGTTAATGCGCAACCGTCCGTCACTCAAACTCAACGGTAAGTTAGATTAGCCAGTCCTTCACCTTCATCGGGAAAAAATTCAGGGTGAGCTAATGCATAGCTGGACTGGGTATCTTTCTTTCAAGTCTTGATGCCTTGAACTTCCGGGCCATGGACTAGCTTTTTAGTTATTTTGTTCTTAGACATTCCTAGTAAGTAATTTGAGGATTAATGTTCTTGTGATGATGACTCCAGATTTTGGGGGATAATAATAATGTATGAATTGTTTTTATTAATGAGTTAAGCTTTCCGCATTATTTTCTGTTGATATATCTTGAAGTTAAGGTGTAAGGGTTGGTTCGCTACATAGGAGCGGTATAATGTGGGGTGCCAGTCGCGGCTCGGTTTTGGGTCGTGATAATAAACTTGGATCAGAGCATTAGTTCATTGGGTCTCATCACACAAGAACAGTTTAGTAGAGTTCATTAAGGAACGGTAGGGGGACGCCTTTACTTTTCCTTGAGAGGCTATAAGACTTTAGGAAAATTTTAACTCTTTTCTTCTTCTTCGTTGCTTATACTTTGAGTCCAATGGTATCTGGGCGATACGAATTGGATCTGACCATAGTCATCTATTTCGCAGAGGGTTAGTAGAACTAGAGCAACGTGCCGGCAACCAGCAAGAGCCAGAGCAACAAAGGAAAGACAAGAACACCACGACTGAGCCGCCACGGGGGCTGTTTGTAGATCGAGGAAGAGCAAAGGACAGAAGAGGCCGTGGTAAGTGGGAGAGGGCGTGGGAGGACGGTCCTTCTAGAGGAAGAGGACAAGCACCGAGCCCATTGATTACTAGGGCGGTGATCCTCCACCCGACCGAGGAAGGTGATAAGAGAGGGGGAGGAAGGGGAGAGATGAACAAGGGCAGAATGAGGAATGCACCCAACACCCTTACCCCAGAGAGAGTGATCAACCAGGTACTTGCTTACTTAGTGGGTTATCGATCAGGGTCAGGCACCTCCGGTGGTTTCTGCACCAACACCTCCGGTTCAGAGGTACGACATGCGCTACATGGCTCCCGCATGGATTGCATCATTGGGAAGGCACATTTCCACGTCTGACTACTGGGCCTATTATGGACAAATGATCAGCATGCACTTTTCAGTATTTCTCGAAAATTGAAACCTCCCAGTCTTTAAGGGCGCAGAAGCAGAGGAGCCTACGATTTTTGCGTTGATTGTCATGAGTACCACACAAGATGGGTATAGGAGAACGGTTTGGGTTGAGTTCGTGAGCTACAGTTTAAAGGGAACGCCCAAACGTGGTGGCGGTACATTGAGGTCAACCAACAGAGGCACCACCTTATGACTGGGGAATCATTCTCTACCATGTTTATGGAGAAGTATATCCCAAGGACTTTGAGAGGGATAGAAAAAAGGGACGGAGTCTTGAGTCCTAGCGCAAGGGAGAAGGGAGGATGACAGTGTTAACGCGTATGGGCTAAATTTCGCGCACACTATCCCAGATACGCACCCACTTGTTTCAGTTCCACAAGAACGGATTCGCCGTGTGTGAAGGGGGTTGAGGTCAGAGTTGCGGTAATTTCAGACTTAAGGTAGCGGGCTAGGAACATCCTTCCAAGAGGTGGTAGAATTGTAAGAGGTGGAAGGAGTGAACCGACGATCACCACGACATCGACATCGAAAAGGTTCGAAGGGGGGCGAGTTAATGCGTTCTCACTCTAGAGGACAGAGCTACGGAGGTTACTCCAAGTAGAACCAATTCAGTCTTAACTTACAGACTGAGTTGGGGTCCACCTCAGACGGTCAACACTACTCCGACGAGGGACTAGCTATGAACACGAGAGTGTTATGGATTTTTTGGGGGAGGTTGGACACATCAAGAGGTGTCCAAAACAAGAGTACAGAAACCCCTACTAGATCGAGGTAGAAGGTTGGTTCATGGTATGAGGCACCGCTTTACGGGGAACGTGGTGTCGAAGGTTTAATGGTGGTCATCACAACGGCAGAGGTGATGGGCCAAATGGAAGCCACTACTAGCAAAATGGTAGGGGAAATGAACAGACAACGATTAGGCCCATTGTTACGATTACCTGGGAGGATCTGAATCGGACGGAGGGCGGCGTCTATGCTGTTATCACCAGGTAATCTTGTTTGTATTGCATTGGCATCTGTATTTATTTGACCCTGGCTCCACGTTTTTCATATGTATCTTCATCATTTGCTAATGGTTCTAAAATTGCCATTGTGAATTACTTGACATGCCTATTCGCTGTTTCTCCCCGGTGGTGGGTGAGGGGGGGGGGGGGGGTCTGTGGTAGTTGAACAAGGACAATAGGTCTTGTTTGGTGAATTTGTGGGGAGCAACACTTATGAAGATTTGGTTTATTTTTAGAAATGGGTGACTTTGAGGTAATTATGGTATGACTTGGCTGTCTCCAAATTTTGCGATCTGGATTTGTAATGCTAAAAACTGTGACAGGGCCCAAGCCTGGGACAGATCCCGTAGTGGGAGGGTGCCTACACTTCCAATCCGGTGCGTATCATCTCATTTCTTCGTGCAAGAAAATGGGTTAGTAAAGGGGGTTTTAGCTCTTGGCCCAATCTCAAGGAATGACATACCAAGAGTTACCTCGATTTGAGTCGGTTTGGGTAGGTCCGCGAGTTTTTGGAGGGTGTTCCCTGCAGAATCTTCTGGTATGCCACCAGATAGGGAATTGACTTCTGTATCGATATTAAACCGGGCCACACGCCCCCATTTCTAACCCCCGTTATAGAATGGCTCCCGCGGAGTAAGTTGTTAAGAGATGTTAAGTTAAAGGCTAACTTCAAGGAAGTTGTTGAGCAAAGGGGCTTCATTAGACCAAGTGAATCTCCTTGGAGGGTGTGCTCCGTTTTGTTTGTAAAGAAGAAGATTGGGAGTTTCAGGATGTGCATAGGACTACCGGCAGTTGAACAAGGTGACCATAAAGAACACAATTATCCTTTCATTCGCATTGGTGACCTTGCGCAATTCACAAGGTGGAGTGTCGGTGTCCAAGCTTCTTAAATTGACCTTGAGATCCGGTTATCATCAATGAAAAACTACGGGCAAACGGATGTTGCAGTGCAAAAGACTTGCTCTTTTTTTTGGAACCAGGTATGGGCATTACGAATTTGTAGAGTGATGTCTTTGCTGGTCGTACGGAATGCCCCTGCTGCGTTCATGAGTTTGATGAAGGATTTTTAAGCCATTATTAGCATCTCTTTGTGATCGTTGTTTATTGATGATATTACTGATATACTCCAAGAGGTAAGAAGGAACTATGAGGAGCATTGAGGGTTTTGTGTTGGGAAATGTTGAGGCGAAGAAAAAAGCTTTACGCCAAGTTCCCAAAGGTGTGAGTTTTGGCTAGATGGCAGGCCTTCTTGGGGCACGTGGTTTAAGGATGGAGTGATGGGTGGATCCTTCTAAGATCGAAGTCCGTAAGAGTAGTGAAAGAATTGGGTAAGACCTACTAATGTGTCAGAAATAAGGAGCTTTGTTGGGTTAGCTAGGCTAATACTACCGCCGCTTTGTCAAAACAGGATTCTCTGTCTATAGCCCCATTGACGAACTTTGACTAAGCCAGAATTTCCATTTGTATGCGTCAGATGAAATGTGAGGAAGGGAAAGCTTTGAGAGCTCAAGACTCGTTGGACTACTGAACCGATTCTCACTGCGGTTTAGAGGTAAGAACTTCTTGTTATTGTTGATGCATCTATTGGGTTTGGGTTTTGTTGGCTAGCAAGAGAAACGCAACGTGATTGTTATTGCCTCAAGACAATAAAAAGTGCATGAACGTAACTATCCCAACTCATGACTGGAAGTGGCCGCGGTAGTGTTTGCATTGAAGCAATGGAGAGACACTATTTATATGGGGTTTTAAAGTGTGAGGTATACACGGATCATCGTAGCTTCAGTAGTCTTACTCAGAAAGGATTTGAACTTGAGGGAAAAGGGAGATGGATGGAACTTGAAGGGGGACTACGGACCTCAATATTTTGTATCATCCGGGGAAGGCGAAATGTTGTGGCAGATGACTTAAGTAGAAAAGGCGGGAAAGCTATGGGAAAGTCTCGCTCATTTGCAAGCCTATAGGACGCCATTGGCAGAGAGTTAAGGACTTGGCTAACGATGATGAGGGGGAAATAAATGAGATAGGGAGGAATTGTTGGCTACCTAGTTGTGGAGTAAGATTTATTCTTTTTGTCTTGACAGAAGATTCAGGGGAAACAGTTTGATGATGAGAAACTAAGGCGAATCCGAGGGAGAGATTAAAGTGTTGAGGAGGCGGAGAGGTAAAGAAAGCAACAATCGACGAGGAAGGTGTGCTGAGATTAAGGGAAGGGTATGTGTACCCGCATTGATGATTTGATCAAACACTATTCTGGGCAGAAGTCCATAGGTCAAAGGTATTCTATACATCCGGGTTGCAACCAAAGATGTATCGCGACCCTAAAAAACACTTTTGGGGAGTAGAATGAAGAGCGCAATATTGTTGCTTTATTGCGACCAAGTGTCCAAACTGTCAACAAGTTGAAAGTATGAACACAAAGGCCCGGAGGAAACACTTCAAAGAATGCCCATTCCGGAATGGAAGTGGGGCAGAGAATTGCAATGGACTTTGTGGTTTGGTCTTACAAAAGGGACACTGGGGAAAGTTTGATTCAATTGGGTTAATTGTGATTAGATTACAAGTTGCTATTTATTACGGGTAAGGTGATTCAATGCAGAGAAGTTAAGCAAAAATCTACCTCTCAGAAATCGGTTCAGATTGCATGGGGGTTCCACTATCCAATATATTCAGATAGAGTAGCAGTTTTACTTCTTAAATTTTGGAAAAACTTAATGGCCAGAATTGGGGTACTAGGGTTGGGACATTAGTACCGCGTTCCATCCTCAGGGAACGATGGTTCAGTCTCGTGGAGCCGAACGATTCAATGTTGGAGGATATGCTCGGCATGAGTGCTAGAGTTTGGTGGCCATTGGATAGCTTATACCTGTGGACGGAGTTTTCGTACAATCATAGCTATCACTCCAGAATAGTTTGATATGGCTCCATTGAAGCATGGTATGGGAGGAGGTTGTAGATCTTCCATTGGTGGTTGAGCATAGAGGTAGACCTTGAGGCGCGGTGTGGGGGGGTACCGATCTCTTGAGGGATTCGTTAGAAAAGGGTGAAGGCAATTCAAGAAAAAGCTTCTAGCGGCGCAAAGTAGACAAAAGGGGTGGGGGGGGGGGGGGGAGTATGGCAGGACCGGAAGGTAGAGACTGGGAGGTTCATGGAGGGAACAGTCTTGTTGGAAGTTTCACCCATGAAAGGGTGGGGGTGATGCGGTTGGGTAGGTTGGCAAAAGAGGTGAGTAAGCTAAGTCCAAGGGATATTGGAACATTTGAGGTATAATAAAGCGAAGAGGGGATGGTGGCTTATGAATTCGACTTGCCCCCAGGGCGTCCGGAGTGCATCCGTATTTTCATTGTGTCCATGTTGAAAAGATACACGGGAGATGGAAAACTAAATTATCCGTGGGACTCAGTGTTGTTGGATGAGAATTTGACTTATTTTGAAAGAGGAACCAGGTTGCTTATTGAGATAGAGAAGTGTCGCAAGTTAGAGATCGAGGAGATTGGAATCCATAAAGTTCAATGGAAGACATCGACGTTTGAAGAGGCTGGGCTACTTGGGAGGAGAAGAGGCGGAGATATATCAAGAAAATACCCACCATTGTTACGGAATCAGGTACTCCTTTCGACCAATTGCTTTCTTCTTTGATCAGTGCGGGACAACGATGGGTCAATCTGGGTATCTATGTGTAACGACCTCGTTGTTAGTGTTTTGAGCAACAGATTTTATTTATGGAAAAAAACTGGCTGGGACGAGGATTTTGTTTTTTGGGGTAAACGACGGCACCGTACATAGTCACGAAGGCGCCGGTCGAGGAATCCCGGTACGACGGCATTTTGTTTGGTTCGGTGTCGTCCCAGACACTTAGAATTATGAAAATGGGTATGAAAATAGGAATCTCTGTAAATTGTGACGGAATGAGGTGTGCCGTTCACATACAAGACGAACCGTCGTGGAGTTTTCGTGGCAAAACACTTCAACCTTTTGAGAATTTGGTACAAGAAACGAGTTTGAACCGTCATGCGGAGGAACAGGACGGGACCGTCACAGCTGTGAAGGGCCGCGTCACAGGCTAAGCGAGTTCGACCTGGGATCTGAGAAGGACCTGGCCTGTGACGGACCGTTCGCAAAGGCAAGACGGCCCCGTCACAGGTCTTGTGCGATTTCCTAAACAATCCGTCCCAGGCCAAAATAGGATCTCTATACAAGTTTAGGGGTCGTTTGGACTATTCTTTCCTTAATTATAAAGATTGACGGTTGGTTTAAATTAATAGGTCTAATTATTGGGGGTGTAAAAGAGGTAACCTTAAGTTAATTAGTGGGTTTTTATTGTCATCCTTACACGTAATTAACTTTTAATTGGGTAAAAAGAGGAGGGTTTGAATATAAAAAAAAACAAAGAAAGAAAAGAAAGGAGGAGAAACGAACGAGTAGAGTAGAGAGGAGAGAAACGAAAGAAAGATAGGTTGATTAATTCTTCGGTGGAGGTAGGTTAGGGTTTATGTTACGATATTCGTATAGTGAACTCTTAAATGAATATTATGTGTGATAATATTGTAAACCCTGCAGGTGCTCTTAAAGGTGTATGCTTGCATGTGATTTCTGATTATAAAATTGTGATGAATTACAAAGCATGATAAAGTATTGAATCCCAATCTTGAACAAGCAACCCTAATTCACTTGATATAGATATAATGGAATGAGAATGATGATGCCTAGTTGAAAGAGGCTGATAAATTATATAATGAGAAATGATGATGCCTTAGTGTTGCTAACAAAGGAAAGGCTTGATGAATTAGGGGATAGGGGGGAAAAGGTAACTATCTTTCCCCTCGGTAAAAGGATAGAAGGACGATAGGAGTGTCAAAGTTACCGACCACAAGGATTGATGAGAATAGGGAGCCGGGTTGCCACGATTTTCCCGGGGTACCAGGATAGAATGAATATGAGGTCGGAAGCCAAGGGAGGCTGTAAAGGAAGAAAAAAGGAGACGAAATGAGTGCGAGAGGGGGAAAAGGGATCAGGGGAAAAGGAGAGAATGCGTCACAGGAACGAGCCAGGAGGGAGGACTGTTGGGACCGGGGGGAAAGGAATGTAAAACAAAGTGACTAAGGGAACTAGAATATGATTCCTCGATCGGAGTGCACGTTACGGTTACCAGGTAGAATATGAGGATCAGAGTGTCCCGTTCCGGGCCACAGGATAGGAAATAGAGGGAATGATCGGAGAGAGTGTCACGTTACCGGACACAAGAGGAGAAAGATAATGAATCTTGAAAGATTAATAATATACTCAAATCTAATTGAACTTAATTCCAAAGAGTATGGTTATTGAGGGTTGAGTCTCATGTGTGACTCGGTTGGAGTATTGATGTGATGAATTTATGTTGTTTTTGCTACATGTGAGTATTGTCGTTGATGTACATTATTATTGAAATATATACTGTTCCCATATTGTGAGTTGGCCGATGGGATTCTACTAAGTACGTGTGGTTTGTACTGACCCCTCCTACTTTCATGTTTCCTTTTGTTATTTGTGTAATGCAGCAAACGTTCCGTCAACTTCAAACTCCACGGGTATGATCTAAGCCCAGTCTTCACTTCATCGGAAAAATTCAGGGTGCAGCTACTTGCGACTAGTTGGACGGGGTCTTCTTCTTCAAGCTGATGCCTGAACTTCCGGGCATGGACTACTTTTAGTTATTTTGTTCTTAGACCATTCCTAGTGAGTAATGTGAGCTAGATGTTCGTTTGATGATGCATTCCAGCGTTTGGGGCGAAGAAAGAAGAGGAGGGAGGGGGGGGAGGAAGGGAGGGAAGCGGCTCGCATGGGGTGGGGGGGAGAGAGCGGTGAAAGGGGAAGGGGGGGAGATGGTGGGGGGGGGCGCGCACAAGAGGAGGGGAAAGGGGGGGGCCCGGCGCGGCGCGGGGGGGGGGGGCGGGACAAGGGGGAACACGAGGAGGGAGAGCCAAGAGAAAAGGAAGAACATAAAAAAATTATAATTATAATTAACCAAAGAAAGATGAACATTTAATAGATATTTTTGGACGCGCAAGACGTCATATTTTAATTATAGAGAATAATTAATTTGATGTTCTTCTATAAATGAAAGAACATAGTTCTTTCACATTTTATAAGAAGACATAAAAAAGAAAAAGAGAAGTAGTTACATTTATTTGAATATCACTGAATTTTGGTGAATAAAAAGATGGAGGGCTTAGCTCATTGGGGTAATTCATATTTTTACCCAAATTACCCATTATTTATCCCTATTATTTCTGCGGGTTGAAATGGGTCTCAACCCATATTTTCCAGTAAAAAAAATCACTCATCCAACCCATTAATAGGGTGTTCGTAAATGACCGGATTGGTGAGTTTTTCAAATAATCAAACTCAACCATTCTTGTAAAAATTTCTAGAATTTATAAACTAAACCAAACTAATAAAATTCAGATTTTTTTGAATTTTACAACCTCGGGTTGGTTTGAATTTTTCTAATACCAACCAGACCATTGTGTCGATTTTAAATTTATAAATCAAAACAAACTAATGAGCTTCGGATTTTTCCAGATTTTTGATTTTTTTGGGTAAAGTTTGCACACAAACATATAATTAATTTGTGCTTTAAATATTTCTTTACTTCAAGCAAAATAAAATTATCTAAGGTGTTTCTTTAAAAAAGTAACATAAAATATGAGATGAGTATTGATGACACAAAAATACTCAATAAAGTATGAAATAAATATTGTAAAGTCATAATGAAAATAATCATAATAAATCATGCTAAAATAAGTTTTATAAGTATTAGTTGCATTACTAAATACTTAAGGAAAATTAAAATTAGATTATGTATTTTTATTATCTAAATCGTAACTAAAGAACAAATATTAAATATTATTGTCAGTATTGATTTTCTTTTTGAATTAGTATTAATTTGATTTTGATTTAAATTTTATTATAATTATCAACATCTATGAACTACCATCTTTATTGGATCATTCCGAATTTTAAGTTTTAAAATTGAAATAAAATATTAAAAGATAAAAACTATCAAATAGTATAAGAAATATTTTAAAATGATATCAAAGTAAATATTTTTATGTATAAAATAAAATTTTAAAATTACATATATATAATGTCGGGTTTGTTTGGCCTCGGGTTGTTTTTTTAAGTTAAAACCCATCAACCCAAATATAGACGATTTTTTTCTCCAATACCAAACCAAGTCAAATCAAACCACTAGTTAGATTTTTTTTTCGGTTTGACTCGATTTGCGATTTGATTCGATTTTGTACACCCCTGCCATCAAATATGGGCGGATAAAGCGGATCACCAAAATTTGGGCTCGTGTTTCCGGCACTAGTCATGTATGGTAGATCGTTGGTGTATCTAAATTTAGTTAGTCAAAAAATAATAGTGTCTAAAATATCAATAGGTCAAAATAATTATTAATGTCGGTCCGCATTTAAAAAGGTATTTTCAAATACTTCTTTCCCGTTGAGAAATATAATTGATCATAAAGTTAAAAAAAAAAACTATATAATGGACATGGACTCATATTATTCAGCACTTTGTATGTGATCACAAGATAAAAGATCGCTTTAATAATTAGGTTTGTTTTTGTCTTGACGGCTGTGTTTTAACATGTCCAAAAGCTCGTGAAGTCTATATCCAAAAGTAATATTATATGCTCCACGAACAAGCAATGTATTGGGGGCTTTCTGCTCATTGTACAATCAATTAGACTTTTAGTCAAGTTGTGAGATAATGAATGTACAAATACTTACCTTCTGCATGGGCTTGTCTGCAAACCTTTTGGAAACCCACGTTTGTGTCTCATAGCTAGCAAAACTCATCGGTTCAATTTAGTTGATTTATTTTTCGTTCTTTACTGATGGCATTTCTTTTTATTTAGCGTTCTTATTGTTTTAATTTATTTTTTTCCATGATAGTATAAGATCACAAAATTAAACAATTATTTTGCCCGTTGACAAATTTTTTAATTATTTAACAACAATTGAATTATTATTATTATTTTACTTTTGTTAACTAGTAGTCAAAGTTGAAATAGGGAAAAATCAAAGTGAAAAAAAAAGAAGGAATTTTGTCCTTTTCCTAAATTTTTATATATATTACATTTTCGTATTTTTGCGCTGCAGACCGCTTTTGGGTATTGCATGGTAAAGATCTATTCTTTTTAGAAAATTACGCGGTTAAACAAATTTTATAATAAGTAATTATTTATCATAGTTATAATTTGCTATAATTATCACTTTACGACAACATTTATACACCTAATAATGGTGGATGCCTTTTGAGTTTGTGGTAATTTAAGCCACGTTGTGTATATGCATAATTTTGCCAAAACATACAAATACATATGGATGAATATACATTATCTAATATGTTATAAGTCACAATCATCTACATATACAATTTCACCGCTCCACTCTTTGGCCTCTGCGCTCTCTCCTCTCCCTTCCTCTCGCCAACCGGCCTCGCTATGCCCATTAACAATGCATAGGTGTATGATATATAATTTTCTAGCTGATAGACATATCAATTCCTCTCTCCTACTTTCCCCCCTGCTCTACTCGCTATTCTATCTACTCGCCTCTCTGCTTGCTCTCCCAATATCGCTACCAGTATATACAATCACATAGATATATATAGATATGTTATGTTATTTGTATATATATATATTATATAGTTATATATAACACAAATGCATAGAGTAAATATATATTTTTTCTAACTGTATTATACATTACAATTCCCCTCTGCGTCCTACTTTCTCCCCTCTCTAAGCGCGCCTCTCTCCTCTCGCTCTCCCAATCAAAATTCCCCCGCGTTACCATATAGTACAGTACCTATATTATTATCTATATATAGGGCTAAAGTTATCTGAGGAACCGATATCCATAATACAATTCACCTCTCTCTCCACTCTTTCCTGCTCTTGCTCAACAATTCTTTTCTCTCTCCTCTCCCAGCTCGCTCACCTCGTCTCCTCCCTATAACATGTAGCTACGGTGTAATTATCAAACGAAGAGCTATTATGCTAGTATTTAAGTGGGCTATATGGTAAGTTTCGCTCTGCCACGACTCAAGGTCCCCCCAAACGGTAACAGGCCGTAATAACCCCAAAGGATCCAATGTAAGCCCTTCAGCAATCTATAAATAAAGGTATTGAATAATAAACGAGTAGAGAAAACCATATTTAAGGAGTCAAATATCTTTATAAAGGACACGAAAGTGTGGACTGGTCTCAATTAGCCATCTATTTACAATATTCAAATGAAAAGGGACGTAAACACAATTACAACATGTTATCCAAAATGAAAATACTAAAAATGAACTCAAAGTAACTTTTCCATCCCGAATCACGAGGACTCACTACAGAACCGAAGGAATAGTCAAATCCAAGCATGAGAACATTGTTAACTGTCTTATTAATCAGACCCTGACAGCTTTGGTGACGAAAAATATAGAAATATGGGTTAGTATAATAATTTAAGTATAATTAGTCCATGTCAACAAAATTATAAACTGCTAAAAAAACAGTTTAGTTGAATGTATGATACCTTTTTGCTAGTTAAAAACTCATTTTTAATATAATGTGAAGAGCAATAAGATCATAACATATTCATACAAAAACTCGTTTTCATAAGAGAGCTCATACAATTGTTGTGACCTTCAAGTATACTTGTGCAATGATGAATAAAATCCCATAACCTACCCAAGCTAAGTAAAACTTATTAAGTAAACATCATCATAATTCATGTTCTTGTTCATATTCTTGTCATAGTGGGAGAAGCCTTAATCGCGGTTGACAAGTGAATAAACACGGAATTTGGTGATTGGCCACACCAAAAAGGTTGGTCCTTCTGGCCTAAGGTAAGACCATAACTTTTTTAGCTTTTAGGTGGATCCACTAGCTAAAGGTACCTATAGGACACATCGTTTATGGGATAAGGAGATTGTTACTAGAAATGCCCAACGCTTTTGCTAACAAGGGAGCTTGTCATCTCATCATGGATGGACTACTAGAAACATGGCCTTACTAACGGAGTGTCTCTATCTGCATTTCAATACCACTCGCAATGCTAAACTTATATCCCTTAGAGTACGTATTAAGTCATTACTTGTTTGCACTAGTACAACTCACTAGATCATAAGGCGTGAGAACAACCTTTACCGCCATCGGTCTGACATTAACTTTATATTCATTGAAGTGAGAGTACAACCTTTTAACAGAATCTCTGATCATGTAGCAAACACTTTCACATTAGTGGTTTCAGTTATGTGTGCAACGAGAATTACTTTCCGATCACAACACAGACACCATCATTACAACATAACACTTCACTCTCAAAGGTGTTCTATCAACAATATACTGAACCCTTATAGTTATGCATAATAGGGCATACTTTGGTCCCTTCAATGAAGCTGACCACATTCGATCAACAACATCTAGATTATACGTGCCATGAGCATAGATAATGAGCAGGGCTCAATTATCAATTCATTACTTTCACAATTCCTACATATATTCTGACTTGCCAATATCCAATTTGGAAATTAGGGGAATTCATGTATTCTTGGGAAGGGATTGAAACATAAAACCAAATAAAATCATCAATTATCCCATAATTGACATCATAATCAATCAAGTAAAACGTAAGTTTGAAAGATCCTATGAGGAGTGTTCGATTCAAACCCAAACTTTGAAATTAAGTTTGGGGACTGTCCATGGATGAAAACTATCCATGATGAAGGACTACCATACCCTAGTTTCGCTTATTTCCAAATAAATTATACAGTGAAAAAATCCTTGTTTTCTTCTTGCAACCCCTCTCAGCTTCCACTTTTCCTCTTACTTCTCCCTTGGAGTTCGTCACACCATCCCCTCAATTGACGGAGGTAAGCGAGGCGCTCTAACAGGTTTTCATGAAGGTCTATGGCCTAATTGTGACTAGTAATTGGTAGTTGAGGTAGTGTCCCTAGAGCTTTAGCTATTTGAGTAAACATCATGGCAAACCAAGACGTTCGAGGCCACTAATTCCCGTATGTGCCTCATAGTGCTATGTGCCTATTTTGTTTTCATGAGTAATAAGGTCCTTAATGAGATATTATAGTTTTATCGTCTTTGGTAAATTTCTTTTTGATGTTTAGGAGGTCAAGACGTCCAAGAACGTCAATGACTTCAAAAGTTTGCCTGAACGATCTTGTGTTGCTTGACATGTTTTCACATCGAGGTTTTACGTGTTTCATTTTGGATGAATTTGATGTGGTAGGGTTCGCTAAAATTCTATCTAACATATTTGTATTGACGGTCCCTGAACAAACATCCCCAAGGACACTCCAAGGGTCCATGAGGAAGCGGACCCTCAAGAGCCAACGGTTTGTCTAGACGCAGCCTAATGGCTAATCGATGGCCAAGGCTTCTTCCACCCCCGTCGATTGAGAGCGTGATTGAGACTGAGCGTTATGGATGTAGGAAGCTCCATTTTATCCGATGCTCTGAACCCGTCTCAGAGGACAGGTACGGTTCCATTTGGGGACTTCCGCCGTCGATGTCATCGTCCGTCGTGATGCTATTCCTATATCGCTCTCGTGCATTCAAATTTGTTAATTAGGATTCCAAGTCTGTGAAGTGGTGCACCCAGGTGTTCCAAAGAAGAGAATTAGCGTTTACTTAGGGGGATTGGGGTATTTTAACACATGTTTGTAGTCTTTACCAACTTAGAAGAATTCATTCTTCAACATCAAAAAACCCAAAATCCTTTAGGAAATTCTCTAGAACTCCATTGGAGCCAAAACTCAAGGAAGGGCTTGGGCTGGAGGTTTGAGTGGTGATTCTTCATCAAATTAGAGGATCAACTTTATTGAGGTATGATTTTGATCCTTGAAACTCTATTCATCAAGGAGCCCAACTTCCAAAGAAGTTTTCTAAAGTTTTCAAAGATAAATTGTCCAATTTCATGATCTATCCATGGGTTCTTACATTAAAGGTTTTAAAGCATTGTATATTGATTGATTTTTTGTTCATTAGACGATTTTAACTAAATTAACCTATGAACCCATATAATTGATGAACCCTAACTTTTGACTACTTTATGGGTTACGTGATTTGGACTTACTGCTTATGAATTCTAGTGTAGTTTTCTATGGGCTATTCATTGATGTAATAATTGTATTGAATTGATATATAGGTTGTCTTATATTGATGAATCTATATTGAATTGACTTAGTTTCATTGAATATCATAGTTTATGTATTGAATTATTGGTTATGGCCATGGGTAAGAGCCTTATGATATTGAATTGGATGATTTAGCTATGGATTGAAGTGGAGAGAATGGTAATTCTCTTTATTTTATGTTAATTAGACTTCAAGTATGTTGTGATTGGTATGGTACACTTATGGTGGCGGTGCTATGTGCTTTACTTGCAATTGGTGTGGTCTTGTCGGTGTTACTTTATGTATTATGATGATCATGGACTTGTCGGCACTACTTGAAGTACTATAATAATTTGTGTAGTTGATTTATGTGAAGTATGAACATATCTATATACATGTGAAGTAATGTGAAAGTATGTCTTTTATGTATGTTAGGAGATCATGTAAACTATGACAATGTGCTTAGGTGTGTAGTCTTAGATGTTGATGCATGATTGTTCCTACTTGACTATATGAGTCTATGATGGTTATATTGATGATGATATGGTGATGTATATGATGACATAAGATGATTAAGGTCATTCCAAGGATTTCAAAGAATGATTGTTACGAGATGATGAAGTTAAAGAATGTGCTGTACTTGTTTTGGTCGACACTTGGTTCCTTACTTGATAATGGATGGATGATAGTGGATATTGAGGGGTATTGACATAGGTAGTCTAGTGCACCCTTGTAATGTATGAAGGAATGATATGTGAGACGTTAAATGATGTTAAGAAGGTCATGACTGAACACCTAAACTAGGTGGTAAGTTTATGCATATGAAGTCGCGAGCCATATGCGGTATCCTTCATATAACGAAATGAGGATTAGGGTTGATTGGCTGGAACAACACATCTCATCCTTAGGAAAGTTCATAATGAGCTATCTTAGTCGCCCTTGTGAGGTTATGAGCCCCCTTGACGTGGAAATCTTTGGTAGGGTGAAGAAAGTGTTGGGTTATGAACTAGATAGGAAACCCCTTTTGATGAACCCTTTAATGTCAATTACTCTAATGTAAACAATAAGGCTAGCACCGAGTGATTTAGTGACATTATGTCTTGACGACAGTATCGATACTTGAGGAGGCAGGAGACTAGCAGTACCAAGGTACTCTACTGAGAATGAGCTAGAGGCATAAAAAAGCCATCATATTCCTTAACCATGCTAGTCATGAGGATTTGTCCTAGTTATACCCTTGGCAAGTAGCAACACATCACGAGTAGGTGAAAATCCGGTTTCATGTTATCTACTAGGTTATATGTCGGGTATTTGGCCTATTCTCTCATGGGGATACCTACTAGCATTATAGAAGTTCTATGACGTTTAGGTGGTGGTATGAGATGCTATCTAGACATTGCACCCACAATTAGGCTTTGAAAGTGTTAGTAGAGTCCCTAGGTGTTCTCCAAGAACATACTTGAACGTCCTTATGTGATTGAATGAGTCTTAAGATGGAATAAGGAATGTAATGAATTAAGTTAGAAAATGTTAATGAAATAAGTAACTTGATCTAGAGTAATTAGGGATGTCTAGTTAAGGTGTGAAGGAGGGGCCATAGAATGGTCCACTTCGATATAACTAAGATCAGTCTTAAGAATGACCTCTAGTAGGAAGCTATTGATGATGTGGATATGATCTAAGCCTTAGGTAATCTTAAGGATCTTCAGGTAATCTTGAGAGGTTAATCATGAGTTATCTTCTGATTGACGTAAGTAAGTCTTTTGATAGCCTTTGGAAGGAGTCATATTATCTATGTTGTTGATTGTATATTAAGTGAGAATGATCTATCGTAGGTTAGTTCGAGAAGTCTATTGAAGTGTGGTGTAAGGGATTGTTGGCGGGGTTAGATTCACAACTCACTCAAGTGAGGACTTCTTAGACTGGCCCTTTAGTAGAAGGATATCGTTGTTCATGTGTTTGGTGTATAATAAGTATGGTATCTCAATAGTGTCTTTAAGATCATTAGGTGGCCTAAAGAGGTGGTATGAGCGGTCTCTCTTTGTCTTAATTAAATAGTGATCGTTGGAATAGCTTTATTGAGAGGGATACATGCTAGAAAGTGTCTAAAGGTGAGATAAAAAGCACTTCACTGTACTTTCATGTAAAGTGAATGTCATTTGTAAAAAGTGACCCTAAAAATGTACTAAATTGCTTTAAATGTTTTATGTATGTTTCTAAGGTGTTAAATGTTATTCTTATGATTAGAATGCTTTTAAATGAAAAAGATGCATATTTCTAATAAATGTTTCATTTTCATGATTTTCAACTGCATTATGTCATACTTAGTATATGTGTTGGTACTAATTCCATGTTTTTATTCTATTCTCTATATTGGTTGTTAGGTTGGAGGAGCATTTGGGAAGCAAGAAAAAGGACTTGATCGTAACATCCTTTAAAGTTGAAGTGAAGTATGTCCTCATTTTAACTCGAGGGATAGATGCTTTAGTCTCTTATGGGAAGCTATGGTACAGAATAAGTATTTCTATATTTCGGGGTGTTGTATGGGCCGTGGTCCCAAAGTATTCTGGTGTCTAAGATTTGATTTGAAGAGAGTTAGCATTCCATAAGTTTTATATGAAAAGATATTGTTAAAGACTTATCGAACGTTATGAAAAGTTTTAGTTCGTTTACTACTCTTTATATGTTTATATGTGAATGAACGATACAAACGGGTTTGATACAAGCACTCCGAAAGGTCAAAGAGTGCCTAATATCTTCTTAGGGTGTGGTTCAGGGGGATCTGTGACAATTTAGACAGAAATTTTGGCAGAGGAGATAAACTTTTGGAAATATTTGGGGTTTGGAAACTATGAATTAATTGAGTGAATTTAAAATTAAAAATAACCTAATAGTGCCCCTAACTTACCCAAAATGACTCAAGTTCCATGGACTTAAACATGAACTCCCCAAAATAACCCTCACATGAAAGTGAGTTCCCCAAGTTCATGCGTGGCTCCACGAGTAGTGGTCCCCTAGTGGACTGAGGCAGGGCATAGCGTAAATTGTGCCTTTAGCTCACCACAACAAGCAAACTTATGAAGTCCGGTTCCAGAGCCGTGGTCAAGACATGAGCCATGGTCCTCTGTGGATGTTGAGCAGAGTGGCTATAGGACAAAGCCACCTTCAATGTCCATCCCAATAAGGTAAGTTCAAGACCACTCTACGAGCCGTCTAAGCTTAACGAGCCGTGAAGTGGGCTCGTGTGGAGGGTCACTTTTGAGGCAACTTAAAGGGCTAATTTGCATCTACCTTCACGAGTGGAACCACGACCTCATGGGTGTACACATATGGTCATGAAGAACCTCATGGTTCTTGGTAGACATTGCCTGGACCGAAAATGGGTCTCCTTGGCCCCTTGCCAATTTACTGGTCCTTGAAATTCTCCATTGACGTAACCTTTCACGTTTTAGCTCTAGGTTAGCCCTACTAGTTTGAATTTACATTACATCCCTTGGGAACATTCATCTCGAATTGACGACCTTATAACATAACATAATAATAAACTCAAAACTAGCTGCCCAAACATGCATGAAACATCAAAAATAAGGCAAACTCAAAAGGGAACTTCAACTCCACCTAAAATATCAATGTAAAACACAAGGGCCGTGCGGAAACTACATCTAACCAACCTATTATGCATGAAATTCAATATTTCACCTATTCATAAGAGGAACTACCTTCTTCAAACTAAATCATGCTCAACACCAACGCATCCTTTCAAAAACAGGTTCATCAATCATCTCATAAGTGAAATATGCCAACTCATACTAAATGCACACACAACATGAGCGACCTAAATCACAAAAAACATCTTAATAAATATAAATTTCATAAAGAACAACATAACATAAAGAAAATGCATGGAAACCCACATGATTAACAAGGCCTCTATAACAACGAAACTCTAGGAAAAACGACTTAATCAGGTAGAGGATTAAAAAAATAGATGAAGGGTTACAGAATTCATTTCAAGCCTCGGGCCTCCCAAGGTAAAACTCTCAAACTAGATGATTACTCCATAAAACTGAATGGAAGTTCTTTCTTGTTTCTCAATCTCGTGACTTGTGGCCTAGGATTTCTATCAGAACTGCTTTATATGGAAAGACTTTACTCAAATCCCAACCCTTCCAGGGGAAATATGGACATCGGATCTCCTACACACTTTTACGCATATAAATATGAAATGCGGCGTGAACCGGGGCCAACTCATTGGAAATGCTAACGCTCACAAACTTACTTCTCACAATAAGAAAGTTAACACGCTGGTCTCGCGTCAAGTAAATAACCACCACTAGTGAGGTTGGATCGTTCCCACGAGGAAAATAGTTAGACTTAACTTCAACTTGTTATTACATATGTTTGGTTGATGAATTGCTTTAGCAAAGTAAAAAACATAAAAAGGGGGGTTTTGTATTTTCCTAATGAGTAAAAATAAATAACGGAATTTGAAAAGACGAGAAACTTAAACAGTTTTGGAAAAGTTGGATTTTAAATCAATAATCAGTAAATCGGGGTTACGTGTTCCCACAGGTTCATAAACTGATAATTTAACTATAACAATTCTTTCCTAGTATTTGCATGCAAAGTGATAAGTTATGTATTTCTAAATCTGGTCTTCCGGCATCTAGAAAATCTCACTCCGCACCTGGTTCCGACTACGTGTGTTGCTTTCCAACCCTTCTGACCTCATCATTAAGCAGCGTATTCGATATTTGACTAAGTATGACCTCGTCGTTACCAATCAATACTAGCCTATTAGATAGTGTATACAACTAAATCTATGTAATATTCTTTTCCTATTATATAACCTCCTTGGCCGGCATGTAGCACATTAAGGCGAGTTTAACGTGTGATCATCGTTAAAAAGACTTCTAAGCGAAAAGACTTATTAATACATGCAAGACACTTCTTCTAGAATTGTTATTTTAGCTAGGTTATCTCATTATTTGCCTATGGTGGCCAACAACCGAGTTAGGGAGTTAGTTTACTCATAGCCATAAACACAATTATTCAAATATATTAAATAAGGAAGTCACTTGTACTTACTCAATGAGAAAGAATAAAACCAAAAGGTTGCTGATTAATCACCAAAAATCACTTGCAAGAATTCTCAACGTACTCAATAATCTCACGAAAAGTCTAATGATTATCAAGAATCTAACAATACAATGTTACCAATACGGAGTTTTTAACATCTAAGAGTCAACTATCAGGTGTCTAACCTCAAAAACGAGGGTTTTTGGACTATTTATAAAAAAACAAAAACCGAATTTTTAAACAAGGAAGTCTAATTGCTGGAAATCATGCCAAAAGCGGCTGGGTCGACGGACCACGCGACGGGACAGTCGTGGACTCGTAGTCCACATATTGGTGTTAAGTTTCTTCTGCTGCTTTCTTCATTCCCCTGACTTAGCAGTATGAGGACCGTCATAGGCACAACGGTCCGTCGAGGGTCTTAGTTCCACAATACTTCAACTCTCGGAATCTGGGTTACTGGGATCACTTCTCTGAAAACTTCACGCGACCTGCAGAACGGCAGTCATAGCCATGACGGACCGTCACAAGATTCGTAATCCCACACTGGGTCAGACTTCCCCATATTGCCTCAGATCGCCTCTGCAGTACGCTGCCCACATCGGACCGTCACAGACCCCAACGACGGACAGTCATAAGCTCGTAGGTGGTATCTTCGGCATTGTTTTGCTCAAATTCTCCGCATCAGCTTTGGACAGACTTTCCTGCAAAACAAAGAGAAACTTATATAAAACTTAGAACAAAAAGGCTTTTGGACACACTAAACTAAGGAAAAAGTATTTAATTATGACCGTGAAACCACGGGTATATCCAAAAATCAACTCATAGGCCAACGTTGCCCAATATGACTTCAAAATTGATATGGGTCTAAATATCGAGGACTAAGGTTCTCTTTCTTGCCAAACCTTATAACACCCTTCATGGGAGGGAATCTCAATAGCACCCAATCATTAATTTCAAAATTCTAGGTCTCTTCTCCTCACATCGACATAAGACTTTTGCTGACTTGGGTCATTCTCAACCTCTCTCTAATGATTTCAAAACTTTCTCAATAGTTAAAACCAATTCGTGACCAATAATAGCAATATCACCTACTCAAACCGACAACGGGACTTACATCTTCTTACCATACAAAGGGATTCAAAAGGAGCCAACCGATACTTGAAGGGGTGACTATAATGTAGGGCGGAACTCTAAATGGAAAGTAGTCATCCCAATTACTTTGGAAAATACTAAAAACATGCCACAACATTTTATCTAAAAGTTGTGAATAGCGTCCATTGACCATCTGTTTGAAGGGTGAAATGTCGTGTTAAGTTTAACTTATACTAGCCCTTTTGGGAAGGACCTCCAAAAGTGTGAGTAAATTCGAGGATCCCAATTTGAAATAATTGATAAAGGAACCCATGTAACTTCCACTATCTTATTATATACTGACAAATTAGCATACATAGACTTATCATATATATATATAGTATATAATATATATATACTATATATATATATATATATATATATTATATTATAGATATAATTATATATATAATATGAAATTTACTTAGAATATCATTAAACAACATAGTCAAACTATTGTCTCACACATAACCTCTATAGAAAATACAAAGCTTGGACATAGACCTTACCACTTATTAAATACGTTCCCCAATATAGGACTTAAACAAAGTCTCAAAAGATAAGAATGAAAACATGCCTTAGACATAGTCAAATGTAAGCTAGAATAGTGGGATCATCTCGGACTTAGGATACCAAAAACTTAGGAACTATACAAGTATTCAGTGAATGAAAGTGGTCTTGAAAGCCTTTAATGTCCATGAGAACCCAACAACTTGTAGATAGAATTAGAACGGAATAGGGTTAGTACAAACCACATGTATACTAAGTACAGAAACACTGCCCACTTAAACTATTTGAGACATGCATAAGGGGATTATTTTCTTTTTAAAACAAGCTAAGTCACTTTGAAAAGCCTTATGCACAACAAGCCATAGACAAGTCAATAATCAGAAATCATTAAGGCCTGTTCATGTCCATATACAAGAATAACATCATCAATAAAAGCCTATCAAAACATTTACGTTCTAGAGTTCAAACATCAAAGAATACAAGACCCTTCCCTATAATCTCAGCCCAAGCCATCAAGTTCAATTGCTATGTGAATTTCCATAACCCCACATGAAATCAAGTAAACTAGTAAATAGACATAAGCAATGTTGTACTTCACTCATAAATATTCATGTGTATTATCATTATACATTGCAATTTTTAGACCAATATCATGTTCATCAAATGAACCAACATAATATAGGGCAAACATTATCTATGACCAACATCAGGCATTTCATTCAGAACAATAGTGATAAGACACTCATGCATAGGACTACCCTGATTAACCGTGGTTTCACGGATAATAACCACTTTTTCCTTAAGTTTAGTGTGTCGAAAGCTTTTGTTCTAAGTTTGATATAAGTTTCTCTTTGTTTGAGGAAATTGTCCCAAAGCTGATGCGGAGATTTTGAGCAAAAAATGCAGAAGAGACCACTCGGAGCTTATGCGGTCCGTCGTGCTGTGGACGAGTCCGTAGGTGGCAGCGTTTTAGTGCAGCTGCTGCCGGAAGAGGGGAAGTCTGACACAAAGTGTGGATTCGAAGCTTGTGATGTTCAATTAAGATAGACGGTCCGTTCTAGGGTTGTCTGGAGTTCAGAGAAGTGATCCCAGTACCGATTTCGGGAGAGTGAAGTATTTTGAACGAAGACCCTCGACAGACGTGTGCCTATAACGGTCCGTCTACTGCCGTCGAGGGGGAAATGAAGAAGAAAGCCCGAGAGAATTTGCCAAGTATGGACGACGGAGAAGCCACGAACGGTTCGTGGTGAATACGAAGGTCCGTTGACATGGTCCTGTAGACCCAGCCGCGTTTTGGCAGATTTCCAGCAATTTAGAATTCTGTTGTAATTAGGTTTTTGTTTTTATATAAAAGTTCGAAAAACCTCGTTTTTCAGGTTAGACAACAAGATAGTTCGACAGCTGATCAGTTGGACTCTTAGATGTTAAAACTCCGTATTGTAAACATTGTATTGTGAGAGTCTTGAAATCCATTAGATCTTGTTTCGTGAGCATATTGAATAAACTTTGAGAATTTTGCAAGTGATTTTTGGTGATTTTAATCAAGCACCTTTTGGATTTTATTTCTTTCTCATTGAAGTAAGTACATGAAATTTTATTTGTTGATATATTTGAATATTTGTGTTTTGGCTAGGGAGTAACATAACTCCATAAACTGAGGGTTGGGGGAGGGACCCATAGGCAAAATAATGAGATAAATCCTAGCTAAAAAACAATACTAGATAGAAATAGTGTCGATGCATGTACTTTAATAAGTCTTTCGCATTAGAAATCTTTTTAACGGCTGATAAACGTTGGACTCGCCTTACTGCTACTTGCCGGACCAGGAGATATGATCTAGGAAAGAATTATTAACCATAGATTTAGTGGTATTGCTGATCTAATAGGCTAGTATTGATTGGTACGAGGTAATAACTTCGCAAAATATCGAATACGATTCTTAATATGGACGGTAAAGATAAGGGTTAGGAAAGCAAACACACGTAGCGGACCAAGGTGGCGGAGGAGATTTTCTAGATGACGCCGGACAAGGATTAGAAATACACAACTTATAACTTTTGCATGCAAGATATAGGAAAGAATTGTTAATTATGAATTATCAAGTTATGAACCGCTATTGTGGGGAACACGTAAACCCTAGTTACTTTGATTAATTGATTAAAAATCCAAACTTTGAAAAACTGTAAAGTGTCCTTTCAAATTCGTTAACGTTACTTTTACTCATTTGAGATATAACCCCCTTTTTATGTTTTACTTTCTAGGAAGTCTTCAATCGAAAATCGTAATAAACAAGTTGAAGTACGTCTAGAATATTTTCCCGTGGGAACGATCCCAACCTCACTAGTTGGGTTATTCACAATTATAAGTGCAATTAATAAGAACTACTCTTAGGACTCCCCTCAAGCGTCAACTTGTGCAATCGCATAGGTACAAGCCCTACCCTTACTACACTAAGTAGAACTCCGTTCTTAAGTAAACCCTAGTTTCGTGTTATCTTATTACTTCTTATTATTCATTTTAATTTTTGGCTAAATTCGCCCATAAACAACCAATTAGACCATGAGATCAAAACATGGAATCGATGTCATGACCCTATACCGAAATAGGTTCTCTACTGCAAGGTAGAACCTACATGAAACATAGCCATTCTCGTTGATCTACTAGCTATTCTTCTTGGGGGGAACATAGTAAGGAATAGGAGAGTAGTATTGGAAACCCTATATATGCACATTAGCATTGTAGTCTCCATTTGAGAAAGAACAATGGTGACACCTACCTCCCTCTTGGGAAGGGACACCTGCTAGATTGTTGCTTGGTGCTAAGCTAAGGTTCCCATTTGAATGTATTTAAGTCATCCTAACCGGAGTGACAATAGAGGCCTTAGGGACAAACCCATGGTATAATAATGATCATAAACTCTTTAGTTTATTAGAATGGAATTCATTTATCACAACCCAACAGTAGTGAGATCATCACGCAGGAGTAATAAGAAGGTAAGCATCATAAGAGCGTCACTTGCATACCGGGCAGTGAGCAGACCCGAGCAGGATCGCCCAGTTCAACAATAGTAATAACTGTATCAGAGGCATTCAGATCAGCATCCTCCTATTCTATTCACTATGCTACGTCAAATGAAAATTCTCAATCAAGAAATAGACTAACATAATCGAAGTAAAGTATTCATGATCTTGAAAGTTCTTACCAATAGTCTAAAAGCAATCTCATCCAAGATCTTACCCTCGTCAATCAATGATCCTAAACCAAAATTCAATCACCATCATCATTTATAAATAGAAACACATCTATACAAGAATACATTATTATATCTTTCTTAATCACAAACCAACCTAGATCACAAGGAGAGTTTAGAGATATTAAAAGAGGATTCAGGACTGTAGAGAGTCGGTCAAAGCTTTAGGGGATACATCAATCCACAATAAATAGGACATAATTCATCAAAATAATCGAATTTATGCCACACAATTTCATCTAGAAGAAGACCATGTGAATTGGTTGAAAATAAGGTTTTTTGAAGAACTTTTTTTAATCCAATTTTGAAGAGAAGATAGAAAGAAAGAAGAAGAAACGTTTGGGGAAAGGGATCCCAAAGTGGTGAATAACATCCATACCTTGAGAATATTTGGAAGAGTGATAAGGCTAATTTCCTGATGTTAAAGCCTAGAGCAGGCTTGGTCTTAGTTTCAGTGGGTGATCTAGGAGTAAGTAGTTAGAGGAAAATAGATGAGAAGTGAGAGGTGATTTTGTCTTTCAATTGGGAAATTTGATTGGTTGGGAATAATAACTTAAAACTTACCTAAAATTCCAAATATAGGCATCCCCCTAAATTATCCAAAAAGACTCATCACTTTATTGGGGTCTTTTTGTGAAGTTAATTTATAAAAAATGATCGATAAAATCTGGGACAGCTACGCGTGCGACAGGGGCACTGCCAAATCTTTTTTTATGGAATTTGATTTAGGCAGGAGCCTAGATTGAAATGGTTCCTGCGTGCGGGCGGTACTTTTTTCTTCAAGGTTTTGGCTGTGTAGGACGTGTTGTGTGATGACCCTCACCATCTTGGTTTTCGAAAGGATGCTTTGAGAGCCTCCTTGCCAATGTTTGGGTTACCTCCTCCAAGGACCTTTTGGGTGGTACTTGGGGAGATGTTGACTGAACTTTTTGACCATACGACATTATTTTACATACTCAAAGTAGTTTACAAGTTTTAGAGTTTCATAAAACCACTCCCTAAACCTTCAAAAACATGATGGACGTCTACTAGTTCAAGTTCGCTAGTTTCGGACGTCAAGGTCTTTTTTGACGTTTAGGTTTATACTTTATAAATCAAGTGTATTATATTAATTAGGTCTGGAAACATCATTTAAACCATTATTTAATAGGTGCGTTCTTTTTACGGTCGTAGGACTTCTGGAGTGTTAATAATCCCTCTTACGAACATTCGTCCCTAATGACCACCTTAACCTTTTTATAAGGAAAGGAAGAGGCTCAATACTGCATACCAACAAAACTTAACACCAACATGACATTAATCCATCATGATTCACAACTCATGGGAGGAACAACTAACCCAAAAATCATGGCATTAGCATAGCAACTCAATTCACATTACCACATATAAGAGATCACCATTTCAATCACATAATGAGGATTACCTTCTCAATTTCAATGTGAACTCAAGATGAAACATTCAAAAAAATAACATGCAATTCTTTTTTTCAAGACAACATCAAATTCATGCTCCACATACAATCCTCATTGAAAGCAAATATAAGTTACACATGAAAAAAATATTTCATTAAAAATCAAGTTAAGCATAATAAACCTTTGTAAATATATGGCACATACTAAAAACAAGCTAAGTTCAAACATTGTTAATAACTTTATATAAGAGGAACTACTAAGCTCAAACTTTTGACTAGGAATAAGAGGAAAGAGATGAGGGTAGGAGGGACTTCATGTCATCCTCGGCCTCCACATGTTGCACCCTAAACTAAATGGGTTCTTCTATAAGACTTTTACGGAGGCAACATCAACTTTTTGACCTTGACGATTTAGGATCTCAACGGAACCTCTTCATAAAAATATTCTCGTTCACCCTAATCCTTCTATCGGAGAGAAAACATCGGCGTCACTACACATTTCTAAGCATAGAGACATGAATACCGGGTTGATCGGGGCCAATTCATTGTACATTTCAACTAATAAGCCACATGTTTAATGACTTTTTCAATCCTCATAAGCGGCCCAAAGTAAAAGCTTCATTTTTTACAAAATCTCACACCCCTTTCATGGGTGAAATCTTCAAGTAGACCCAATCACCTTTTCAAACAAGGTCTCTCTTCCTATGTTCACCAGAGATTTTTGCACGGACTATAGGTTGTTTTCACAACTATCCCTTATTCCTCGAAGTTATTTACAATGGGCCTCTAGATCATTCTGGCAACCAAGAGTGAAAACTTCCACATCTAACACCCAACGGAAGACAGTACATCTCGTATTATTAAAGTGATCCAACAGGGTGCTATAGAATATTTGAATGGTAGCTATTATTGTAGAAAAACT
This sequence comes from Solanum habrochaites, assembly GCA_027704765.1. Lineage (NCBI taxonomy): Eukaryota > Viridiplantae > Streptophyta > Magnoliopsida > Solanales > Solanaceae > Solanum > Solanum habrochaites. Next base: position 34,016 of record JAKWJA010000397.1, on the reverse strand, counting down.
ATATCAATGTAGGTGATCGTCCCATTACCGTGAATTCAATTGGACAGAATCCCTCAACATACCTTTAGGGTTGGATGGTGCGTCCGCTGGACATCCGTTGAGGATGAAAAAAGCGGGGTACTAGTTCATTGAGTACTAGCCCTTTTTGGAGAAAGACCTCCCAAAAGAGAAGTGAATTGGGCACCTTATATCCGAAGATAATGGACAAAGGAGCGATCCATGCAAACATAACAATTCTCATTTAAGGTACAACCTAGAATATGCTCATCGAGTAAGTGGATTTTTGATGGGGAAAGAAAATGAGAAGATTCATCAATTTATCAACTTTAACCCATATGAATCAATTTGAAACCGTGTCAGAAGGCAAACCAACTACGAAATACCTATTGTATTTCCAACTTCCAAGTAGGGTAGATCAATCACTTGAGTTAACCTCCCTGTCTTCTCAGTGTCAGCCTTTGACTTGTAAGATAATTAGAAAAACTTTATCCAACAAACTTTGTGATATCCCTCTTCAAACCCATCACCTAGACCTCTTTGAAGATAACGATATATTTTGGTGGCACCCGGATGAACGAATCGGGAACCATGAAATTCTTCCAAAATGTGTCTTCTTAGGTTATCAACATTCGGTACACATACCTGGGTACCTAAGTCCCCTTGCCCCCTTGATGGGAGAATGACTCATTGAGCTTGCTAAGAACCGATTTCTCAAAAAAACGCATCAAAGAGGATCAAGATGTTGCTTAAGGTTCACCATCAACCAATAAACACAAGTGGAATGATGATGGAAACCATAAACCATCCTTTTGGAGAATATACCAACCTTCGAACAACCAACAGAGCAATCTATGTATGTATTAACTAAATCCTTTCTTATCATCGGTAACATGGCTAAACTACCAATAGAAATGGGACTTATAGCGTTTTCAACCACATTGGCCTTGAAGGGGTGTATAGAGAACACTCATGTCGTAATCCTTCAAAAGTCCATCATCTTTTCTGTAGAAGATTCAAATCCTTTTGAGTGAACACATATGAAGACTTTATGGTCGCTAAACATATCCCACAGTACCCAGAGTATGCCTCCATATTTCAAGCAAAAAAAATACGGCCCGCTAATTCAGGTCATGAGTTTGTTAGTTCTTCATCCATGCACCTTCAGTTTTCTAGAAGCGTCTGATATCCCCTTTGACCATGTGCATTGAGGACACAAACCCAAACTACTCGAGAAGCTTTACAATACACTACAAACCCTTTGGTTACCCCCTACGGTTAAAGTTAACACCATAGCGGAGGTACTTATCTTTCAACTATTGGAAGGCTTCTTTCACAAAGTCAAGAACCACATCAAACTTAACTTTTTTTTTGGGTTAGGTTGTCAAGGAGAGCGAAGCAATAGATGCCAAACCAATCAAAGATCTCTAATACCCGGCTAAACCACAAGAAAACTTGAAATCATTTGGATCAAGGTCTAGGCCAATCTTAACCACCTTTTTTTTCTTCCGGTCGACCTCTTATCCCTCACTTGAGACAATGTGACAGAAGAAAAAGAAAAATCAAACCGATTCTCGGACAAAAATCATACTTGCTATATTGGCAAAGAGTGTAATTTCATTGAGGACGTGAAATTAATACCTTAAATCGATCCATATGGTAATCCTCACTCTTACCAAATATACCAAGATATCATCAATTAAAGACAAGTTACACAGAATCAAGGTAATTCGGGAAACACCCTATTCTAAGGTCCATAAAATGCCGTCAGGGCGATTAGTTAGCCAAAAGACATGACTAGAAACTCATAATGACCAGTACTTAGTTCATAAAGTCGCTTTGGGAATGTCTTCACCTCTCACCTAAGTTGGTGATATCCCGGCCTCAAAATGATCTTCAAAAAAGACTCACCCTTCGAGTTGATCAACAAATCATCAATCTTAGGGAGAGGATACCTATTCTGTATGCGTGGACCTAGTTTACTTGTCGGTAGTTAATACACATTCTAAGAGACCCATCTTTCTTTTTCACAAAAGACAGGAGAGCCCCCCATGGAGAATATGGTTGTATATAAACCCTTTTCAAGCAAATCCTTGAGTTGAGCCTTTAATCTTTCAAACTTCGGCCGAAAGCCTTTGATAAGGATGAATTGAAATGGGTTTGTTCGGCAAAACAATATATGTTGTAATCGATTCCTGGTCGGAAGCATTCTAGGTAATCATCGGGAAGACTTCCGAAAAGTCCTTCACTAATGGGTACGAATGAAAGGAGGAGGTCCGAACCCAAGGTCCTTGACCCTCACAATATGGTATGACATACGTAGATATCATTTACAAGCTTTTAGACACGAAATGATTCGACCTCTAGGGATTGAGTTTCCTCCCTGTCATTCTAAATGGGTTCATTAGGAAATTGCAATGTTAACTACCCTGGCTTAACAATCAATAGAAGCAACAAATCATGTAACCAATCATCCCCAATATGAATCAACCAATGAAAAAACTATATTAGATAATTAAAACTGGGAAGAAATCCTAAAGGACTTCTTTTCGCCAACACTGAGTCACCCACCGGGGTAATACCGAAAAAGGTCAAATTTAAAATATCGGGTTACACATCAAACTTCAAGGCAATAAAGGAGTTACAAAAATATACAGTGGCACCAGGACTGTAATGCTACACATTAATGGAAATTTACTGCAACATACCGGTGGACAACATCGGGGAAAATCCTATTGTCACACCCATTAGGAGCAGAGAGAATATAGCAGTTCTTCGTAAGGCATCGAACTAGGACCGCTGCTTGTGATTGATTATTCTCCTTTCCTTGAGCATTGGCCTATGGGACAATCCTCCCTATGGCCACTCTTCCATAACCCAAACCAATTAGTCCGTCCCAACTAGACATAACCCACATGTTTCATACCACAATTTATACACGTAGGTTTCTCACTTGGTGAATCACCACCTCTTGCCCTTGGATCTAGGGTTAGCCACCCTCATAATTATGACTCTTAGGGAAATTAGAAGGAACTTGATTGGAGAACCCTTCTTGACTAGGTTTGTCTTATATTTCCAACCTCCCCTTAGAAGTACCTTTTTTAAAGACCTTGTCTTCCTAGCCTCCCTAAATATTTTCTCTTAAGCCTGCTTCCTCAACTTGTTGATCTGCACAATCAAACGAGAAATGTGCATGTTCTCATGAAGCATCTCCAAACGACACTTCTTACACAAGATCATCCGACCACACCCATCACAAATGATCATTTCTCTCTAGGAGTGGGACACTAAATAAGAGGACATACTTAGACAACTTAGTGAATTTTCCTCAAAAGAGTATGTCTAGCAAATACTTATTTACCTCATTTACGGAAGGTTGATAAACTCTTCCACTTTCTGCCTCTCTTTAATCCACTGGGAAGAACCTATCAAGCATGCCCTCCTAATGATTCCCAACTTAGGGGACCCGCTCTCAAAGCCCTATTGTCACTTCCATTGAGTATACCAAGTTTGAGCCCACATCCGTGAGTGGTATGCGAAGCAGTCGGACCTTCTCATTCGAACTCACTCCCATTAGTATACAAAGATCCATCCAACCTCATCAAGGAAAATTTTGGGGGTCTTCATTCACCTAAGACCCAAAAAGAACATTAGAGGATTCATCCTACGTGAAGTCCCTCAAGAGAGAAGAAGCCATGTGGTACTAGAATTTTGGGTTTCAACGCGGGGTCCAACTCCGCTTGGTTTTGCTTATATCACCATAGTGAGTAGCCTAAATCTTGAGATTGAGTAGTCATGGCTCATCAAAAAGGGGGTTTTTTGAATGAAAGTTCTGTCCTTAATCTCTCCATGCGGCAATATCCGGAGGATTGACCGAGCTTGGTCCCTCTGGAGGAGGATCTTGGTTGTTAGGGGAGGAAACTCCCAAATTAGCAATCTCCTCTCAAATCTTCTTGCGGATTCCCCTTCTATATAGTAATAGCTAAACGAGCACACAAAGAGTAGATGAAAAAGACTATAGAGTTAAGACTCTTGAGGCACGACATAGGGAATACCAAAAAGATGAGGAATTTGTCGAAGAAATCCACTAGTCTCTCATTCATAAGTATGGTGCGTTCCCAATTATGAAAAGACTCTACGTCGACGTCATCGGTGTTGTAAGACACCATTATAAGATTTTCCAACATCATGCTAATGATACAAGTTTGCACGATAGGGAAGACCCTAGATGTAACCAACTTTTTTATCCTCGAAGAGGCCTTAGAGTAGCCATTAACATCATATTGATATTATAGGTATTAAGAAAATGCAGAAAAGAAACGGAAAATTAAAAGACTTTACATATGAAGTAGTACTCGATCTTCTCATTTATCCAATTGAAGTTTACTTAACTTCTCATTTAACAAACATAGTCTACATAGTGGCTACACAAACTAATATTAGAGGAATAATCAAAGTTTTGGACATAGCCTTACATAAAACAATATGTGCCATATAGGACTTAAACAAAGTCTCAAAAGATAAGAAATGAACATAGGCCTTAGATATAGTCAAATAGTAAACTAGAAGAATAAGATGGCATCATCCTCGGAAATTGAGGATCTTACCAAAAACTTACAAACTCATCCAAGATCTTCCTTGTGAAAATGGCCTGAAGCTCTTCGAAAGGCTTGAACCCTACATATTAGGAGATATAGAAAGAATAGGTTTATGTACAAACCATATGTATAAGTAGCAAAACATATGCAATTAAACCCATTTGAAGGAATGAATAAAGGGACATGTTCTTTAACATGCTAAGTTCACTTTGAAAGCCTTTATGCACAAACAAGAAACAAAACAAAAGTCAATAATCACAACATCATTAAGACAGATGTTCATACTATATCATAAATAACATCATCATAAGCCATATCAACATTCATGTTCTGAGAGTTCATATAATCAAAGCATACAACGACCCTTACATAAAAATTTCGACCCGGCCTAACAAGTGCAAATGCTATATGTGAAGCCCCATAACCCACATAAACAAAGTAAACTAGTAAAATAGACCCATAAGGCAATGTATATACTTTCATATAACGATCAGATCATGTGTAACATTCATATACATAACAATTTAGACAATATTCAGGTTCATCAAATGAAAACCAACCTCTGGAGGGCAAATTATATAGGACCAAACATCATGCATTTCATCATAAATAAAGTGAATAAGAACTCCTAATAGGATTTCTCTTCAAGGTCAAACTTGGCAAGCATGGTAAAGCCCCATACCCTTACTACACTAAGTAAAAAACCCGTAAGTCACCCTAGTTAGGGTTCATCTTATTACTTCATTCATTCATTTTACTTTCGGGACATTCGCGATAACCGACCATAGACCAGTGAGCAACATGGAATCAAGTCTCATAAAATCCACCCGAAAAAAGGTGTTTACTTGCCAAGGTAGAAACCCATACATGAACATAAAATTCTAGGTGGATCCACTAGTTGTCTTCCTATTGGGGCACTAGTTAAGGAACTATTAGATGAGTATGGGAAACCCTCCTTATGCACATTGGGATTAGTAGTTTCCAATCTCATGAGAACAATGGTGTGAACCTACCTTCCCTCTCAGATAAAGTTAGCTCAGGCTAAGCTAAAGTTTCTATTTGACATGTCTTTAAAGCCATCCTTAACATTGTTACAATAACGGACTTAGGGACTAACCCCTTGTATTAATCATGGATTCATATTCTTTTCGGTTTATAATAGGAACTTACATTTCATCAGAACCCAACATTACGTGGATCATCACATCATAGTATAATATAAGGCACATGAAGAATCAGTTCAAACCTTTTCATGATCATACCCTAATCATTATCTCACATTCAACAATATTCATAACATGCTCCATATTCATATATCTATCCTCCTTCCTATTTATTCACATATTCATTACTTCCACTTTGAATCATCATTCAAGAATCGACAACATAATCGAAGTAAAGTATCATGAAATTGAAAGCTCTTACCAATAGTCTACAAGAATCCATCCAAGATCTTACCCTCAATTCAATGATCTAACAAAAAAATTCACTCCAATCAGCATATAATAGTAAAAACTATACAAGAATAATTTAATTATATCTTCCTCAATCACAAACTAACCTAGATCACAAGTTAGGGCCCCAGGAGAAGAGAAGTAGATGGATTTATGGGTAGTTGTAGAGAAGAGATAGGGGATAATCAATACACACATAAATATGCTAATTTCATCAACAAATAATTGAATTTAGACCACACAATTTCATCTAGACAAACCAGACCCACAAAATTGGGATGAAAACAAGGTTTTTTAATAAAATTTTGAAATCCATCCAAATTTGAAGAACCTCTGCGGAAAGGGATCTCAAAGAGTTAATAACTTATTACCTTTATATTCATTGAAGAATGATGGAGGAATGTCCTGTCTTGAAGCCATAAGAAAACTTGGTCTTCTTCTTCCAATAGGGATTATGGAGTAGTGAGAGACATAGAGAGAAGTGAGAGTGATTTTTGGTTTCAATTGGGGGGGGTAAATAATTGACTTGAAAAAACTAACATGAACATTGATACTATAGTCATCCCAAAAATTACTAAAGGACCCTCACTTAGTGGGGTCTTTGTAGAAATCAATTTGACTTAAAAACGACGCGATCAAATAAGGATATGGTTGTGTCGCGTAGGCACCCGCAACATATTTTTTCTGGATCCAATTTGAAGCCGTGAGCCTCGTTGAAGGGCACTGCGTCGCGACACTTTTCTTCCAAGTGTTGGTTGTGCGACGCGTGATGACCCGCATATCTTGGTTGTTAAGCACGTTGCTTTTGGCAGCTCCTGCATGTTTTAGGTGGTCTTGAGGATCGTCGTAACGGGATATTTTGACATACAAATATTATTTTACCTTATTTAAAGATTTACAAGTTTAGACTTAATACGACTACCCAAAACCTTCACAAAATATATGAACGTTCAAACTAGTTCAATTTCGCTAATTTCGGACGTCAAGGTCTTTCTTTGATTGTTTAGGTCTAATAAATGTAAATCAAATTGATTACATTAGTCGTATAGGTCTTAAACCCACCTCATTTTAACCATATGTAATAGGTGAGGCTTGTTAGTCTAGTTCTAAGAATTCCGGGGTGTTACAAAGACGTGAGAACCATAGGATGGTAAGCAGGGATTGGGTGTGACTTATATGGCTAGGTGTACATATTTAAAGTTCGATAGTTCAAAGATATCAAATTAATGATCTGATCGAGTTATCCAATACATAAGTTCACTACGAAAAGTTCAAAGGAAAAACTACTTCTCAGATGTAACAAGTCTTTGTTTGTACTCACACACTACTCCACCCCCCCCCCCCCCCCCCCCTTGTGATTTTTTTTTAGTGTGTTATATCAATTCCATGTAATTATGGGGATGGTGGATTTTAACGGATAATAGGTGTGAGTGGATATGGTACATAGACTAAGATTGATGAAATTATAAAAATGTGAAAATTGGCAAGTATGAATGGAGTTAATCCATTCAGAAACTCGAGAACGATGAAACACAAAACTTTGTATTTCTAGACTACCTTTCATATATCTGCATGAATCATTGTTGCTTATCTATATACTATAATATTTAATTTTTCTCAGGATATTGATACAAGTTTTGCACAAGTTTTTTGAAACAAGGTTACAGAAGAAAAAACATTACATAGTAATGCAAACATTGTTTATTTTCAAAAACTTCACGCGTGATTACAAGTCATTGAGTGGTTCGCTTGTGAACAACAAATTTGAAGTACCCACTATGTGTTTGTCCGTGAGTATTTACATGGGACCATATTTATTTTTATTGGAGTCATTGTATTCTGGGAGGATATATTTCATGACCTCGGGTACTTGAGGGGAATAATTTCCTTAAAGAAAAAACTCTGTGAATTCACAAATTGTGTATTTCATATTGTGGATTTCATATTATATGAAATTTGATTGAAAAAAATAATTTTGAAACTACAAAAACTTAACAACAATTACTTCACTTCTAGATTTTTCTGATAAGTTTTTAGATAAGTTTTGAAACAGTTTACAAGAAAAAAAAATCCCATAGTAAGAAAAAATATTTCTGTTTTTTCCAAAAAAACTGGGTTGATTACAAGTCATTGAGTGGTTCACTGAAACCAAATTTGAAGTATCAATATGTGTTTGTCGTGAGTATTTTTATCCGAGAAAATATAGTTCATAACCTCAAGTACTTGAAGAGGAATAATTCCTTAGAAGGACGGATCGGCTGCCTTCCACCGCTTAAAAATCCTTTCACCCGAAAAAAAAAGACCTGCTGCTTTTTTCCTGGGAAAGACCAGATCTACGGTCACACTTCAATGAGTGGCCTCAACCTAGACAGCGAACTCCTAGCTCTCTGAGTCGTATTACTGTTGAAACGGGTACTGTTGTAGCTGGGCCTTTTCGATTTCCTATTTAAGCTTTGAATTTTCGTTTATCCTTCGTCAGCAGAAATAGCCAGATCTCTTGCCTCGTGCAGACATAAATTTATTTAACTTCATATGTGTATATTTCATATTTGTATGAAATTTGTTTGAAGTAATAATTTGATTTGTTAGAAAACGATCCCTTTGACAATAAAAATTGAACAATTATACCCAAATCCTGATGGTCTCTAAATATTTTCCAAGTGTGCAAGTGTGAAGGAATCTTTTTTTAAGTTACTTGATTTGTTGGTTGTGAAGGAATTATTTTTTAAGTTACTTGATTTGTTGGTTTGTGTGTTGTGATTAGGGATTAGATTTCCGTCACCCTACATGTATCTTGGATTACGATCGAATGACCGTTGTGTTTCCTTTCTAGAAGAGTTATCAAATTTTTGACAAAAAATCCTCATATTTAAGATATGAACTTCTCGTACTATATTCAAATTTTGAAAACATCATTCATGAATCTGTAATTTGATCTTAACCTTCAAAATGTCATTTTTGGAGAAATAAAAAAAAATTAACATTCGAAGCTTTCTTCGATGGATTATAATGAAATTGTAAATTCAACTCAAGCATTATAGCTGCGAAGTATAGTAGTTATTTTATTTCTTAAATAAATACAAAAATTAAAGTTAAAAATGATATGATCGAAGAAATTAAGGCCCATAAAAAGAGATGACAAAGAAAAGAGAAAAGTAAGAAAAAAGAAGGAAAATACAGCAACAATGAAAACGAGGCAGAAGATGTTTATGATGAGGCTTCGACGGTATATTTGGAGCTTGTTGGACGTTTGCTCGTTTGCTTTAATATCCTTCATTTCCCCCCCGGCATATAGCTTCCGAATCTCCCTTTATCCCTTCTAACTTTCCATTAAAAAATTCAAAATCTCACGCTGACCCTGCTTACTCTCTATCCCTCTCTAATGCGTCTCGACCGCCTGTGCTTCAGCAGCAACAACCTTTTCTTTCACTTTTCACATCGAAATATACCATTCACTTTTCTTCTTAACTCTTCTCTTAAGTATGAGTAACGAAGCCTCTAAACTCTACATCTTACTCTTCTCTGTTGTCATCGCCATTCCAATTACTCCCGCTCCTTTAGTTCGACTCACGCGCGTTACCACCGCGCCTGTAGAGTACGTTCCACCACCACCTGACTTTGATTTCCACAAAGAAATCGTAGGTTAAAAGATTGAGATCGAACATTGATAGTTGACTAATCTGAAGGGACAGAATCAGAGTGATGACTCTGATAGTCGTGTAAATTCCTTTTTTTATCGCATAAGAATACGTTTCTAGGGTTTGGACACTTTGCATTTGGATAGTATGAAGTTTTTTTGCTTTAAATGCGTCGTTGCTGCCGGCCACACAGACATTGTTTTTGGTTGATGTTTGTACAGAGTATGTGATGGCCACAACAAGTTCCTGAGAGTGGATTCTTGCTTGGCGGAGGTGATGGAAATTGGGATGAATGAGTATTCGTCGCCGTCCCGTGGTGTTAATGGTTATGCCTTGGAAATGAAGAGTTTGAAGGCAGTGAGGTCATGTTGAAAATTATTGCTGAGGTTGAAGCGGTTTTATGATTGCATTGGAGGAATAATAGGCGTTAGTTCTCTATGGTTTTCACTCCCAGTCGACTTAATTTCTTCTGTTCCTTTATAATTCTCAACAAGCTGACCCTTCGAACGCTGGCATACAAGTTTGTATCCAGACTTTTGAGATCCTTAATAGAGTATAATAGGTGAGTGCTCTTGGAAATAGTGACACTAAGGTACAATGATAGAAACAAAAAGTTGCATTTCTAGGAGTAAGGGGCGTTATAAACTAAAATTCGATGTTATCATTTGAATCGTAATAAAACCTTGTGTTTAAGAATTAAAACCTTAAATAGTGCCTGGTGGGGGTAGAGTGCAAGCGACCCATACACCACATCTTTAGAATTTAAAACCTTATATCTATTGTTATGCAACTGCAAAGATAGTAATTATTGTTAATGAGCATTGGAAACATTATGACCAAACATGCTATAGTTTTGCGAATTTAATTGTAATATAATCAACATGGTGCATGTCCATTCAGTTTTTTTGCCGAAGGTTTCATGATATAATGGAAGAAGAACACCAAGTGTTCAAAAGTAAATGTCCTTATTTACTAGTGGTTAGTTACTGATTTTGGTGGACGCCGAACGTGGTAAACCAGTGTCAATAGTAATTCTTTTACTAGGTGGTTCAGTTACTGATTTTGTGGACAAACTGAGATAACACCAAGTGTTTTAAAAGAAATTCCTTTTCAGGTGGTTCAGTTGCTGTTTCTTGTGACAAACTTGAGATACAGTGTTCAAAAGTAAATCTTTTTCTAGGTGGTAAGCTAATGATTTTTGTTGAAAACTTGAGATAGAAATAAATTGTATAAGGTTAAGTAAGTACTCAAAACTTTGGAAGCGCGAAGGAATTTAGCGTTATTTTTGAAAAGTAAATGGTTAGTTTCCTATGGGCTATATTCGCTTTTGTCTTCATTTGATATTACTGAGCTGTAAACTCTGATATGTTACTTAAGTACCCCAACTTTTGGATATGCAGGGTTGAGTGTTCCTTTTACCCGTAAATGTTAGTTTCCTTATGCTTATCCATTCATTTCATCAATATTGTGAGCCTTTCATACTTGATATGTTTGCCAGAGAAGCTGTTAGTTATTCAACTGATAAGTTCTCCTTTAAGCTTTGTACCGAAAATCTTTGGAAAATCAGAAAAAATGAGTTTAGGTATTTGTTTCAAAAATAATTGTTATCAACCTCTCCACGATTGATCGATTATTGAAATACCAGAGCCTTTTCAAGCCACTCATGATAATGAAATACCAAAGTTCTTGCTGCAGGTATCAAATCTATGGTCCTTGAGCTTCTTGCTCAGTCAACTTTGAACGACGTGTTTTCCCAGAAATCAATAGTTCTATCAAGCGGGACATAGCAGGAATTCATCCTCAAATGTGTTGATCTTTCTCAGGATTTAGAATATGCATCCAAGCAGCTTCTGTGGGGAATCGAAGTTAGTCAATGATATATTTTATAGATGTCAATGCATGTAAATGGTATTTATTATTCACTGCTTTAAACAATTTTGAATGGGTTGCCAAAAACCATGGTGACATTTATCTCTGGTGGCTCGGGCCAGATAGGCTGGGTTTGGTTGACGCAAAACTCGGTGAATGTCTTCCACTGCAATGCTTCCATCCTGTGGGCGTACTCTATTAGAAGGTCTTATTAAGAGACTTCAGGTAAATAAAGTAACCTATTCAAGTGATTTTTGTTTCTGCATTTCATGGTGTGAAACCAATTCACAACAAAGATGATTGAGATCCTTAACTACTGTTAAGCTAGGGGAGTACCTGTATTTTCAAGTTATACGGAAGCAATGCAATAACTCAAGTTTTGAAATCAGGGACAAGGCATGCCAAAAAGCAATCATGAGCATGTCACCACACTCTGTGAGGAACTCTGCTGGTTGACGGGAAAAAATCAAAGTTCAAACTTTTTCGAAGCAGGTAAAAATTTGAATGATTTCCGTTCCTATGGACTCCATGATTTGATTGTGCGTTCTTATAAAGTATACATAATCTGTTCATGTGGTTGATTTAACTTGTCAATTGCTAGCCTCCTTGTTCCAGTGTTAGTGCAGAAGATGGGCAGTGGTTGGCTGGTTAGAGCATTCAAACCGTATGCAAGCCAGTGGTCATGGGGTGTGGGTGATGATCTGGAAATTGCTTTATAGTAAGGTGTTTTCCAAGTGGTTTCAGGATCATGTGAAGACGAGGTGCCAACGTTGCGGACAAGTCAAGGTTAACTTCAAATTTTTTACTGTGTTTCTAAAATTATTACTTAATTAGAAAAAAAAAAGAATATTGGGGTATATTCTATGTCTTGAATATTGGTTGAAATTCTTGACTATGCAGTAATGTTTGTGGCCAGCGACCACAGATGTGACTCTTTTGGCGTCTTTAGCTGGACTTGGTTGCGCAAGGAAAGGTATGGCATTATTACCATGTCAGTTATTTTACAAAAAATCAGCAGTCTGGGACAGTAGATAAATAAAGTATTGGATTGACTGCAATCTATTTTTGATATCCTGGATCACCAATTTCGACAGTGGGAGAAGAGAAATAGGACTTGCTGCTAGGCAAATATGAATTAATTTAGTCATGATATAGTGGCGCCCTGGGAAAAAATCATATTAGCAGGAACAGTGTATGGAACACAAGAATGTTTATTAAGTAACTTGCGCTGCTTGGAGAAGCCAGGACGAGTATATTTTGGCCTAAATGTTGGACCTTATGCCTTATTCGTTCTTGTGCGCTAGACTGGAATTTACGGTTATTTACTTATTATTTTGTTGGTCCATATGCCACAAATTTTCAGACAGAAGCGGGATTGCTTCGTGGTAAAGCGAAAAAAGCTGGTGCTATGAAGGCAAAATGTTTCTAATGAGAAGAAGAATATTGAGGGGAAAGGACTGTGGTATATCCTGCATAGAATTATACTGAGTTTGACAAGTTTGGGAGGACAGATAATCCCCTTTCTTCTTACAGGTACTCTATGTCATTCTTATTATATTCGACTGATTCCTTTAATGGGATCCTTTGGTCAGCTTATTGTCACATTCACGGTTTTAAAGATACAGAAAATGTATAAACAGTTTTTCTGCTTTGTGGGGTGACAATAAGATTTAGAATTCTGATAACTGTATGTAGTCTTTTGAGAGTACCAGCTGACATAGGAATTCCTACGACAAATTGATGCTGTCAGTTGTACTTTCTGGATCAACTTCTCTAAATAAACTTTTATTGTTGAAGCTATAAATTTCCCTGAACCGGAATTATGGTCCTGCTCTAAGTTGGCAATGCATGTACACCATATAACTATGAAGACCTTTTTGGCAATCAAGTATAGTCAAACAGATCCAATCTGATGCAAAAATTCAAATGACGGCTGTGCCTAAAAAATTAACTTACGGTCTCAGTTGCTTTCTGGAAGTTTGTAGAACAACCTAATTTATGTGATTGATATAACCTTGAAGATTTATTACTGCATTAAGGCGCCTATGTATGTGTGGAGGACTTTGTCACCGCTGGTAGTCATTTCTCTTGATGTCCATGGGTTGATTCTAAGGCTCCTGTGGCGCATAAGAGTGAAGACTAGAAAACACCTTTTGTCTTCTAGATGAATGTGTATCCATTTTGGATTAACCTTTCCAACCTTCCATTCCCAGTGGTTGCCTCACTTTTTTAGTGATGCTACTTAATGTTCCTCCCATTTCAATTTAGTGGCAGTGTTGATTGGACAAAGAGTTTAAAAAAGACTGCTTGTAGTTTTAACTATGCCATTAAGGGTTAAAATGCGAAGTGTAAAGTTGAATGTTTCCATAAAAAAAGATGTCCTCTTATTTGAACGACTAATAGGAATAGTGCCACATAAAATGAATGGGGCAGTATTGTAAAGGTGTAAAGCTGGCCTCTGTGTTTGTAAATATAAGCACAGTTTTCATCATTAGTTTTTCATCTTCTCTCCAATATATATGGGTCCATGATGATTTATTATAATTACTCTTCACCCTGCAGAAAATTCTATCCAGTATCTTCGTCCTTTGTTAAGTGTACAGGACGAATTTACTGGCCAAACCAACATTCTATATGTTGCTTTGCCTCTGCTGAGCTTGTGGCTTCATGTAATGATGAGACTAGTTGCTGGACTGGTGCTTAAGGTGAAAAAGGAAATCACATTTGTGGACCAGTTGGAAGCAAGCATAGGTAAGAAGCATATGTGGGTCTGTGAAAGCTAATCTAAAGCCTCTTGTCTTATGATTGGGACGTGTGCTGATTGTCAAAATTGATTGCTGAAGATCCATGAACACAAACAATGAGCATTGAACAGCAGAGATGAAAGTATCTTGGTTTTGTTATAACTTCCAGCTCACCTGCATTCTGATTTTACACTTAGAATTTATGCCCATATATTAAATGCTTCCTGCATGAATATTCCATCACCCAATTCTTTCTTTCTTAAACTCCGTGCCAAATCAAAACGAATTTAACGAAGGAGTTATTTCTATTCTTTTACCACATAGGCACAAATATCATTTTTCCCCGTTAATATTGCAATACCCTTGGTCAGAAATTTACCATTCCTAGTAAAATGTGACAATAAAGTGATCAATATTTAATGAAAATTGGAAAAAGACCTAAGGATTCTAGGTATCCTCACATAAAGCTTAGGGTCAGTGCATGTTACACTATATTAAAAAAAATAGCTTCTTGCGGACAATATCTGAGGGAAAAAGTTGGTATCTGAATTTTGTTTGGACTAATAACTTTGCCGTAGCTGCTCCTTGTGATTTACTGGTCTAGTTAGCACCATGTTCTGAAACTGTGGAATTCAAAAAGATGATGTGTCATATATAACCCTTCCTATAGCTTTATTATTGATGGGATATCACAGTGCCTGGGTATAAATCTGCTGTGAAAACAAGTTTGTCTCTGGTGTTTTCCACCGTTCGGTTTGTGCCACCACTTCCCTTTGGAAAGGAATAGGAGTTGAGTCTCTATGTAGATCTCTGTAATTTGACAATAGTAATTCTCTATGCCAACGTCAATTTGCTCTCAGGAATTATATTAGCTCCTCTTAGTTAACTTTCAAAATGTTTTAGTGCCGTCTGTAAAATCATTATATTTCTGTTGAAGTTTTAGGATCAAGACAACTGCCATCGCTGTACTCTCCCGAAAAATTGAAAATGGAAGCATAGATCAAAAAAAACAATCTAGAATTTTGAGGATGACAGAAGTATTTAAAATTAGGACATCAATTTCAAAAACACTTAAAAAACTGGTAGTTTGAACCTAAAAAGAAAATTTTGACTGCACTGTTTAAAGCATCAAGGAAGGTGTGAAAGGTTCCTCAAGATACATGCCTAATTATGGCCGACTTATCAGTTAATAGTGGTTCTATCCAGGGATCCGTGGTTCCGAAAGAAGTATTTACTTAGCTTCTTTTGATGTAGTTACCTTTATTACTTTTGACTGTGTGAAGTCTTATCCTTTGCGTTTGGAAGTTTCCCTTGTCTCATCAATTGTTTTCCTGCAGTAGCTTCATATTGGACCGAGTTCTCAGTAATTAACAATAATTCAGATATGGCCAATTCTTTAATAAGCAAGCATTTACTTCTATTTCCAGTGTCCGAGGTGGCCGTATTGAAGGCCACAAGCAAAACCTTGCTGGACAAAACTTTCAATACATGCTTCATCTCATGTTATGATGTGTTAGAAGGTCTAACACGGCTATCTTGAGTGACGTTTATTTTAGCATTTACATAAACATGATTGAGCAGTTTTGAATGAGCTAATGGTGCTTATATTGCAGATGAACTGGATACTTTTATTGGTATACAATGAAGAAAGAGGTGGTGACATTTTCCTCTGCCAGAAGAAAAACCGTGACAGGGTGACAAGTTCGCTTTCACCAGGTTATACATAATATAGTTAGTTCTTTGATAATCCGAACGGGCAGCAGTTTTTCCATGATAAGCAAATTCTGACCTAAAAACCAATAAAAAAAAGTGTACCTTTTCTAATCGTTTAAGTCTTTTTACCACAATTGAAATGTTGAATACAGCGGTAAGCTTGTAGAGTAAGTGATCACAGTCTAACAATGTAGAGCAGGCAGGAGGTCATGAGTTCCAGTGTGCTGCAGAACAACTGAAGTATCTTCACATTTATTTGGTCACAAGTAAACATAAAGAAATAAAGCTGACAAAATTAACTGCAAAGAATCATGCTATATCTGCAATCTCTTCAAGACAACACTATCGTGCTGAATATTGTTCAGGCAAAGATTGCTGTGTTGTACTCTGTTAAATGCTTGACTACTTAACTTGTAATGTTTAGTGGTATATCAATGCACTTTTTGTTGTTCATTTTGGGTTCAAATGATTAAGAGTGTTTATGACCGTTTGAACCCATATTTGGTTTAAGTTGAAAAAGCTGAATATTCTGTAGTGATTTTACACAGACTTTAAGAGTGGATTTGTAAAAATTCTATGCCAAACAAAACGTCAACTTAAAATATTTGATTCACTCAATGATGTATAAAATAGTTTTCTGCAAGGTAGTAACAAATAGTAGGACATACAAGAAAAAATGTTCAAATCACCGGTAAAATACGGATGAAATAATTAACTTCAATTTTATGAGGTTATTTGCAGCCGAGGGAAATAAAATAATGGAAATACATTTCTGTTAATGAGAGTCAAATCCCAAGTCATAACATCAACAGTTTGGGATGAACTGTTGTAATTTAAGGATCTTGTGTTTACTTTTAGAAATCGATGAGATCAGAAGTACTACTTTAAACTCATTGTAATTGAAATTGCTCTTTGCAGACTCCAGATGGATCGCTGTTGGATATATGCGTAAGCCTATGATATTCTTTCCACTGGAGATCAAAACTCCAAGGTAGTTCATTGGACTAAACTTTCGATTGTGTGTACCTGTTGAAGAGTACTATATCTAGTTACTTGAACTTGGTTAGTGGTGACTATTAGTGAACAATGTATTCCGCCTGATCCTCAGAGCACCTGTTCTTTCGAAATTAGTACACTTCTTTATACATTTTTATATATCTACAGGATGAAGGTAATGAGGAAGTATGTTTGACTCTGGGCTCATTTCTAATTCTTACTATCGCTTAGGCCCCCTATGGGAAGTAATCAGACAGAAGGGAATCAGCAATGCCTTCTGTTAAAGTGTTTAGTGTTTCATTGACTTGCATTTGTTTATACTTCGGTCCTCCCTCAGATCTGGAATTTTTCCCTGGAACCTCAGAGCATAGAGCTATGAGATGATGAAAATTGGCCATGAAAAAAGGATATCAGACCTTATTTATCATGGGACATACTACTGTGTTTTTCCCCTGGCACTCATCTACCTTGTACAAAATGCTAGTAGTATAATAATCAATTTACATATTCCAGTCTGGCATGCTTGACTATCCTTAAAGTTTAAACCTTTTCTTTTACTTGCTCTCGTAGTTCTATCGAGGTTGCTATCTCTAGAGGGGCTTCCGAGTTGTACTAGAGGTTGCTGAGGTCTTGTGGAGAGATGTGCAGGTTAGGATTCTTGTTCCTGCGGCAGGGCCATACTTTCATGCTCGTTATGACCAATTTACCTCGCTTTTGTTTTTCAGCTGATGGGCGTTTGATAATTTTAGCTGAGAATGTTCTAGTTCTCCCAAGGATTGATGAAAATGGTTGCTGATGGAAATGTTCTTACTATGGAAAAAGGTAGAAATCCCCCCCCCCCACCTATTGCGTGATTATTGAATTGACTAGTTTGGAAGATGTACATTTAATGATAAATCCTCTTGTAGGTGTGGGAGATGTAAGATGCGAGAATGTCAAGATATTGATGATGGATTGATTGGAAGGCAAGAGAAATTTATACTGGAAGCACGATGGCTAGCGGTTTGAGGCAGTAAAGGTTATACTTCACGGAAATGTGACAATTGGACGCAGTGGATGTTTAGCAGGTTTGCCTTGACTTTAGATTAAGATTAGCATTTGAACATGCACAAAATGTAGTTGTGAATCTTGTTGTACTTTGGGAGTTAAGTTATCACCAAAACTTATGCAAAATCGACTCTGTTAAGTTGTATGGTTCTGTCCCAGATTGCCTTGGAAGGGGAGGGTTTAGGGTTGTTGAATGAAAGTTTGAAAGTAAATAAGAAGCTAAAGGCAATATAATATGCACTTATGCTGATAATTAAATTTAGTCATGCTACCATGGATTTTTGGTGTTTCTGTTAAAAGGAACGTGAACTATATGGCTTACATGACTCCTCCTTGTCATGAATCCTGCCTATTTAATCTGTTACTGTGCTTTTTTTTTTATTTATCAGATGCTGAATTTTCCTTTATCTTGTATTTCTGAATGCCAGAGGTTAATATGTTTTGACGTTCCAGATGGTTACAAAACTGAAGATAACAATGGAAGATCAGGTTTATAGAATATTTAAGATATGCTTCTTTACTTTTTGCATTATTTTGTTGATACCTCTTACAGAGGCCTTTCATATTTATTACTGGTGGGCATTAAAATTTGTTCATGCTATTGTACAAAAAATCACTTTAATAACTAACCATGTTTATCAATTTTTCTTATCACTTTTAAATAATCAAAAAAACGGTTTGGATAAACTACACCAAAACCAAACCAGCCTTAATACAGGTTTTAGGATTGCGCTTCTGAACTTAAAAGTAATTGGACGTTATTGTCAATAGACTCTAGTGAGGTATGTTGACTATTGGAAAAGATGTTGCACTGGTGAAAGCTGACAAGAGTATGTATGTACTGCATTTCTTCCGTTACATGAACCAAACTTTTCTAACATAGTAGTAGTAGTAATACTTTTGTATATACAGATATAAGTATATGTACATTCTAAGCACAAATAGGGGGTAAATAACGTCATCCTGGCAGGTATGTGCTACCTGGTTCTATAAGGCCTGAAATCAGTAATTGATGAGGCACATGTGGGTAAATAGAGTTAGTCTGAGAGGGATTGAAGAAAGCAACCTTTAAAAATACAATTTCCTGAGCTGTATGCTTCAGTTGGAAAATGATCTAGTGATAATATTTAGTCCACTCCAGACAACCTCTGAGTGCCCAATTGTGGTCTGTTTTGGGTTCATTCAATGTTAAATGTTATATGAGAAAAAATATCTTTGTCTTATAGAATTCTTCTGTTCACACATTTTTGTGCCGACATACCTCTATAGATGTAATTATGCGACTGTGTTGGTAAAGTGGGACCGACGGGCTTTACATTTAGTGTCCATTTTTTGGGTTGAAAATACGAGTTTTATATAATAATTGTGTTCTGTTTGTTCAGGGTTAGCATGGGGAACTTAAACCGATTAGAGTAAGTTGATGGAGTCTGGAAAGATGGTTTTGGAACTTAAAGCTAATGGGCAAAATGTTTCAGTTGGAATTGGGGGGAGTGGAGTTATAGGAGGATTTGACAGATACATACCACTTTTGTGAATCAGATTCACAACTGGGCTTCTGTAACTGTTCAGGCTTGGTTTGAACAAAAGTTAAACACTCGACTCTCATCCCCCCCCCCAAAACACCCCCCCCCCACCCAACCCCCCAGGGCCGGGACATGAAGGGCAAGGAAGGTAGAGTCACACAAACACACCTCAACCCCACCCCACCAAAACCCACACCACCAGTTTTCACCACAAGTTCAGCCCAGCCCCCCCCTCCACCCCCCCACACCCCAGTTTTATGATAATGAGTTTAACCATAAATAACAAAGTGGTGAGGCTGTTTGTAATTTAGTTGTAAATCATGGGCAAAGCACATTTTTGCAAATCTCAATACCACAGTGTATATTTTCTTCCTTTTTAACCCCGTATTAAATGTGAATATTGATTTCCACTCAGGTGTCATGTCAGTGTATATACTTCTTGATTTCTGTAACAAGATCGATTCTATGAAAGTATATGCTCCGT
Source organism: Solanum habrochaites (assembly GCA_027704765.1). Classification (NCBI taxonomy): domain Eukaryota; kingdom Viridiplantae; phylum Streptophyta; class Magnoliopsida; order Solanales; family Solanaceae; genus Solanum; species Solanum habrochaites. The sequence continues at coordinate 13,953 of JAKWJA010000397.1, read as the reverse complement.
GACCTATCTATGTTGAGGTTTATGTTTAGGTTGAGGGAGTTGGGTATAACCTCTTCTCTTTGGACTGAAGTTGCAGTGATATCTTTCGAGGACAAAAGAGAGCATGGCCAACTAAAAGTGAACAAATTACCAGATTTTTCTTTTCCAGCAAAGGTCAATAGTGTGTTGAATGTGAAAAATGCTGTTCACCGGGAGTTGAAGTGGGGAGAGAAGCATTTTACCGCATTATTATCATGGATTACCTTCTGGTTACAAATGCTAAGTGTCATCATGCAGAGACCTAAAATGCAATCATATTTTGAAATGTTTTGATCAAAAGTTATATTGTCTAATCTTCCATTTGAATTCTCATCTTACTATTCGTTAAGCACTTGGCAGGGCTTTTGCCCACTGCCCACTAGTTTTTTTCGTTTCTTCTTTTACGTAGTCATATCAGAGGTTTTGATGTAGCACAGCTTGAAACATATTAGTGACTCTAATAATTGCATTTAAATGGTTGCTTAATGAAAAAAATGGTTTTTACAACTTGTTGGATGTTATAGGTTGAAGGGAATGGGATAAAAGGTTCAATAACAATAAACTATGGTGCGAAAAGTATTTTCATCTATTAACATTCTTGTTACAAATCTATTCCTTTCTCTAATCTGTTAGGCTTAATGAGATTGAAGCAGAATTATTAAGTAGTCTTAGGAAGCATCGGCCTTTCTCGAGCTCTAGAGACCATCAGCAGCCAAGCTCTGGAGAGAAGGAATATCTTCCTTGGATTCATCAGTAATCTTCCTGCATCTCTTATCCAGTATCTTGCAGAAGTCCTAGCAGAAGTGTTATCGAATGATCCTTCCCTTGTTGAAGTCCAAATCTCACTAGATCAATAAGAAGAGGCACCAAGATTCTAATATTTCTTCGTGCTTGTAGCCTTCATTGCAGCCCCAAATGAGGGAAAGGAAAACTGCCAGAATCATCAGTCTATACCAGCCTATCGTCCATGAGAAGATCAAGAGTAGGGGAAAAGCTCCAGCAAGCACTATACATTGCCTATTGGCCACCATAGACATGCAAGATTAAAGAGTGCTATGGGCCGGCATCCCTTTCCCTGCGGTAGTTCCGTCTTTTAAAAGTCCAACCAAAGTGGAATGGCGTTGGTAGTGCCCCAATGATTACACTTGTATTTCATCATTACAGACCAGTGTGAAGATTGCTGCCGCAGCATTTGCCACCCCTCTCGCTGCCATTGTTGCACAGATGGAGAAATTCTAATTAATCTGCGATAGCACCAGCAGGACCTAACAGGGATCTTTATTCTCATGATATTAGAGATGAAGGAAGGCCGTGACTGCATCTCCTGGATTCTTGGATCACGGGAATCTAGCAGAGTCATCAGAAATGGAATTGCTACAGACTCAGATATGATCCTGCGATTTTCCTGCCAGATTTCCGAGCAATCTTAGATCATATGCTGCCTTCTCTATAACTGGAGACCTGTTGCCGTTCCCAACTAAAACTCTGCGTCATTTGACTGCGTCTTCGTGGAAGCTTTAGTTACAGAAATGTAGTCAATGGCCTTGTATATTCATAATTGTACTGGTGCTACTCTCTGAATCTGAAGAGTTGATTGGTTCTGTTATTTGGGGATGTTGTTGTCTTGGCACCATTGTTGTATTAGACTTTTTCATGCATAGTTGGGACTTAGAGCCATATGTATAAGTTATGCCACTTCTTGGACATGTGTGGTGCCGAATTTATCCACTGAGCAATTGAATTTCGATCCAAAAGTAGGCCAGATGCTACTATCACGGATCCCTTATCAAGTAAGTGAAATTGGGCAGCGAATTCATCAGGGACATCGGAAACCAGTGAAGAACACGACGAGGATTGATCAGGAAGAACTTTATCGAGTGTCTGCTTAAATTTTGGGCTATTCATAAGGTGCTCTTCTTCTAAAATTGCACGTTTTTGACAAGGACAACGATCTTAGGCTGTTGCTATTTGAGACGCAATCAGGCCACCTGGCCTGCCGTTTCTCGGCTGTGTCTTTAATTTTGCGATCTCTTCATCATAGTCCACTGAAACTCTCAACCAATGCTATTGCGGCACTCTGTTTTCACTGACTCCACAGTCAATGAGGACCTTTGTGTTCTTTCTTTTCCTATCACGTTGGTTAGCCATCAAGTGTAGCATCTCTTCCCTTTTCTGAATGTCTCGGGGGATCAATGAACAAATCAGCCCTTTTCGCCGTTGTGAGTAGCTCTAACTTGCTCCTTTGTGTCACCAGTCACATTAAGCATCCTGAGAGGTAAAAGTCCAGTCGCGGTGCCCATCTCCCGAATGGTGCTGATACCCAAACTATGGTGGACGTCAACCTGTTTGCATGATGGTTCCACAAAGAGCTTCAACTCTTGCACTTTTAAAGCAGCTTAAACTTTTGTATGACACATGAAAGTTTCAGCCAAGCCAAAGGATGGAAGAGGTGGTAAGTCGTGCAGCGGATGATTTTTGAATTTCTTCAAAAAATGAAGTAAGAATCTTGATCCTTTACAATTAGCTTGACATGTTGGTCATCTGTACAAAGTGGGAAAATTTTCCTTTGAAAGACTTGGTTAGAAATGTGAATAAGTGCTTCCGTCATATTCCCAGTTGTGGGATATCTGAGGAGACTATGGAGTCATAATATGCTTGTACGCGTTGTATTCATGACTAGGTAATATTTAAGTTGTAAGTTACGAAAACTTTCTAAATTCTGCAAGGGGAAAAAGTCATGACTTTTATACTTGTAATCTTCTGAGGATGGGTAACCTTAGATGGCTAGTTGAAGGGGGATGATAGCAAAAAGTCTTAATTGCTGCCATTTGGAGGACATTCTAGGTTGAAAACGTTTATTATATGATTTTCCTATGGCTAATTGTAATTCCATTATTGTAAATGTCAAATGAAATAGAGGGAACCGTGTTAAATTGCCTTTTTTTTTTTTTTTAGTGCTGGTAGACTAACTTAACTTATTCAAAATCCTGGATTTTATTATTCCATGGGAGTATTGTCCTTTTATAGCTGCTTAAAAACTGGATTTCAGCTCTTCTGGTCATTTTGTGAAATTTATCTATTTTTTCATTGGTGATTTTATGATTAGTGGTGCAATTCATGCATTTTCTAGGCAGTCCAATGAGTTTCAAAAAAATATAATTTATTTTAGAGTATATGTAAGACGCATTGTGGGTGTTACATTTTGGCATTTCAATTTTTTTTGTTTGGGATACATTGTTCAAGGACGAATGTTAGTAAGTGAGGGAGAATGTAACATTTTAGGTTTTTTGGAAGGGAAATTATTTGTATTAAATCAGATGAAAGGGAAAAGAACAAAGGTTTTAGAGTCGTTGGTATTAAAGGAAACACCAATTTATTTTACGGTTGCTTGAATTATGGTGTCACTTAATTGTTGGTTTATTGACAAATATGAGATATTATTCTAGGAGTAATAATTAACATGGGATAAGTCTATTCTTCCCTGATGACAATAATGCCGGGATTAAAGTAAGGTGAAATTGCAAAAGTATCATTAAATCTTTTTATATCACTTATCACTTCCATCTATATTGTCGAGTCCGACGAACCTAAAGACAAAAAAATTCACAAAAAATTCAATGCGCACATCAACTTTTTTATAATCAAAAGGCAAAATCGCTACTGATGAGCAATCTGTTCCGACGTTAATTCGTTAAACAGATCAAAATAGGGACTTAGCAAGGATTTTGTTCAATATATTTTATTTTAATTTCAAAATCATTGTTCGGGTGCAGGTTTTTGCGATTTTTAAAAAACAAATTATAATCAATGTTATGACAACATTTTTGTAAAACAATTTTTTCAGAAATCCGAGGTCATTGTTAAATTTTTTTTAAAACAACAGCGTTTTAATAATTTTAGTGGAATTTTTTTTTGTAATGCCTTTGCCAAGGCGGGAGATTTTGTGCAATTTTTTTAAAGAAATATTGGGGATTTCTTTTTTGATTTTTTTTTAAAAAAATTCTTGACCAACTGGTCAACATGTAAACTTTAGTGGGATTTCATATTGTTTTTAAAGCGCTGCCAAGAGTGCGGAATTTCCCACTATTTTTAAAAAAATATTGCTTCTGACAAACGATTTAATAACAAAAATTGTCTTATATATTCATATCATTATTGAATCTTATGTTGACGGATTACAATATGGAGAGGGTCTAGCCATGCTTCCTGCACTTGATCTGTTCTACCGGAGCCAACTAATAGGTAAATTGTAAATAACGTGATGTTTTTCTTATGTACTAAAAAAATTATTTTAAATAGCAATATATTTATATTATTATATTTTATAGGTGTGACAACTTAAGATGCAACGAATTATTTTCCAACAACAATGTGAATATATAATGTTATGGGTGATGATAGAAGATAATATAAATATAATAGACTGTAGATTAGAGACGAGAAGGAAGTTAGAAAAAGTACAATAACCATGTAGACTAACATGAGACCACAAAGCAATGTAAACGAGACGGTAAGAAAGGATTAAGGCATGAATTAACAGACAAGATGAAAGTTAGGAGGATGAGGATTATGATGTGGATAATGCCACATAATGCCACCCTTTGAAGACAAAGGGTATTCCGCCTCCTACTGGTGAATTTCATTACTTAGATCACACTTGTGAAGAAAGTAAATACAGAAAATTTTATCCATTCAAAAGATGATGATTCTATCTGACGACAAATTTGAATTCAAACTATCCTAAATTATCCACGTTAGGTGGATTGGTGCAAAACTAGATATTTGTATTATTTTCTTTTTAATTTAACTTGTATGATTAATCTAATTTGTATATGCAATAGGTATGTATTTATGAATAAGACGCAAATGAAATTGCAGTTAAAAGCATATAGTCTTGCAATCTTTGTGACCAATTCCTAGTCAAAAATTTTGCAGAGTTAAATGCAAGCGTGATGAGTTGGAGTGAATTTGGATGATTCATTTAGAGAGATTGAAATGGTATATGAAAAAACATAAAAAATGATGAACACATGGATCATTACTAATTTGAATCGTTACATTGATGTCACTTCTTGATACATATGTTATGCAAAATCCGATATTATAAACTATTCATATGATCAGTGAAAATCACTAAAGGAAAAGCACTACTATACTCTTAGTTTATATAAAAACAATTAAATGTCAGAGAAAAATATTTTCAAATGGGTTTTTATGGTGATTTTGAAAGTTAAGGCATTATCGGATACACTACTGCGTACATTACTCAATTCACGAAACTACTATGGAGTGGAGCATAATCTACTAAATGTAAGGTTAACAAATTTTGATTTTTTTTGAGTTTTAAACAGACGATTAATGTTTCAAAAGTTGTAGGCCGGTATTTCGTCGACGATACAAATCTTATGGTTTGTAGTTATGAAAAAAACTTTAATTGCGGTTGGAATTGATCGAATGGGAATATGTTTCCCACTTGCCATATGCGTTAGTTGAAGGGAGAGTTTTAAGCTTTGCCGTAATTTTCAATTATTATAATATGTTGTCTGTGAGACGGCAAGGAAATTGGTCTCATTTCAGAACCCATCAAGGAACTACGATGTATTCACTCTTAAGATTGGTTGGAGTCCACCCAACACATACCCCTAAATTTTGTGTTCGGAAACAATTCAAGTTAAATTTAACATAATGATGGTACTTTTTTTTTCCTTTACATAGGTTAACTCTAGAAATCATGTGAGTTGGCCTTGATACAGAGCACCCGAAGAAGAACTTGTTCAACATATGCAACAAATAAAAAAATATTTGTCTCTGTAGGCATATGAACGGTTTAATGAATTTCCTTGAAAAAATGGAACAATGTATAAGGATGGTTTGTAGATGAGGTTCCATGCCGACAAATGGTTGAGTATATAATGATTTATTGAAAAAAGCTCGGGAGTTCTTTGACGGTCATGTTCAATGACGTTAGAAATCTTGTAATCGTTTTGTCGAAAGAAACAACCTTGCAATCGTATAATTCAAGTAATAGTCGTGGCCTCTTGCAAGAGATAATTTTTTTTAATGATTATTATCAAAGATCTCAAGGCACACTGATATGATGACTCACAACACTGGTGAGGGGTATTTAAAAATTTTGCCTTTTTCCATGATGCGTAAGGTGAATGAAATGTCAATAAGGTTACTGCAAACGGTAAGAAATGTTCTGTGAAAAAATGGAGATATATCATATGCCTGCTCACATGTCAGTAAATTTTGTGAATTTCGCGAAAACGAGCCAAAGTCATATGTAAGTAAATTCTACAGCTACAAAATATACAAAACAAAATTACACGAGAACACTTACCTGTGGGTGATGAAATGTATGACGGCCCACTCCTTTCAATTTAATTGCAAATACTAAATATTTGTTGACATGTAGTATGCAAGTAAGAAGTTCTATCTAAGAATGATATGGATATGCGCCCGACTCGCAAATGACCAGGAAAATTGAATGTTTGTAAGGAAAGAGTCACACAAAAGACACGATGTACTACTTGCTTTTAAATATATATATAATTTTAAAGATGAATGTATTTTCGATGTCACGTTATTAATTAATATAATATAGGACAAAAAATTGGTTTTATAATAGCAAATATCAATTCAAAGTAAAGGCTATAAATTAGTTTGATGTAATGTAACCTTGTGGTAACAAACTGTTGCTATTGCCTCTCATGGTGAATATAGGTGCAACTATGTTCTCTTCCCTTGCCATCTCTTGCTTTTTTATACAAAATAATGTATAAAAATGTGATTGTGTTGTATAAAGAGAAGAGGCAATGTATATATACATATTACTTTCATTTCCCCTCTATATTCATCTCCAAAATCTCTCTCGCCACTCTCCTAGATGCTTGATCGGCTCACTTGCCTTTCTATTTTAGACAAAAAAGACAAATGTATAAAATGGTTTGTGTTTGTGAGAGAAAATTGTATATAACATACATTTTGTTCTCCTCTCTCCCTTTCTCTCAAATTTCGCACACTCTCGAGATCTAGCCTCGCCACTCGCTATGTCTCACTTTATACAAATCAAATTATACCTTGTGTTTATGTTTGTTAAAGCAAGAGGAAAAAATTGTATATATAAAATACAAATGTATTACATTTTCGTCGTACACACTTCGATTATAAAAATATGATCTTCCCATGCATAGTTTTCTTTGTCTTTCTCTCTTTTTCGGCTTTATACAACACACATATTATACCAATCATCTTTTGTATTAATTGATACAAAAGCAATTATTACAAAGCTTCTTGTATATGTATAGCAAAACTGCTCTCTTATATATTGTATGGCGAAATATATATATTTGTGTTTGTACGAAGACAATTATGCAAACTATAGTTATGACATACACATATGATTTTTGTGTTACTATATGTGAAAGTTGCTATATAATATATCATTGTTCAAATAATGTTGACAGTGAATTTAATGTCTTGTTGCATTTAATAGATTGATTAAATTGATCTTTCAAGTGAGTTTTGTTAAAACGTAAAAAGATAATTTAATCTGTTGTACGTACACTGATTTATTTATAATTATATCAATGATTTGAACTAAATAAAAAGTAATGATTTGACATAACGTAGGAAAAAAAGAACAGCCTCCAAATGTTAGAAATTAAAAGAGGAAATTCACTACACAAAAAAAAGGAAAATAAATATATCTTGCAAAGGTTGAACATAAAGAGGAGAATCTCACTACACCCAACATCATAAATTTCAAATCTTGTTGCAATTTACATGAAATAACAAATGAAACCACACAAAAAATCTATTTACTGAAGAGATATCTCTTGTAACCTTCGAAATAAAGATACAAAAATTACGATCTTCTGAGCTTCGAATCTATACAGCTTCATTATTCCACAATCATTCAATCGTTCTCATTTGATAGTGAATGTTTCACATCTAATGATTTGTGTAGTCTAGAGTTCTTGTGGTGAATTTTATAATTCAAAAATTGATATCGTGAATTCTGTCAGCATTAAATCTTGGGTCGTGAGAAAAATGCTATCAGAGCATAGATTCTAGATGGTTTTTAGTAATTTCACAAAACAACGTTATGGTAGTTCTTGCCATAAATGTTTGAAGCGCACCACTTTTATGAATAGGGAGGCTATCGGATGCTAGGAATACTGTAATTAGGCATTCTCTAAGTTGTGACTCGAGTTTAGCTTAATGGGTCCTTTCTCTTAATGTGTGTCTATGCTTTGGTAGAACATGACCAACTTCAAAGGCTCATGTTTTGAAACGAATGAGGAAAACAAATGTGGAGAAAAAGTTTTCCCCATGATCAATTGTCCTAATAGGGGAATAGGATTTAAATGAGAAAATTAGGTTATAGTTTTCACTTGTGGACTCAGTCGGGTCTTAGCGATTCCGATTCTATGGTTCTAAGGATGGAGGAAGATACTCTAGAGTGTATAGATGAGGTCTCTAGGGTTGTTGAACTTTGTGGGAAGTACTAGGTAAAGAAGGCAAAAATTGGACGTTACCAATAGAGAGTTGATGATCTAATGTGGATAGTAATTGGATATGACGAGGCCGGTAGAACGGGCCCCATGGAGCAGAAAATATCTAAGCAGGGGTCATCGATGGTTTTCCTATAGAAATGATAGAGGCTAAATAATTGATTTACGAAAAGGGCCTAAAATAACCTCGAAGGATTGGAAATGGTACAAAATTCCCCTCATCCACTATTAGCTCAAAACCCTTCAATCCCACATTGGGTCCAAATTTACCCCTTCATGAACGGCCCAAAATAAAAATAAATAAATATAATTTTTAATTACGTGGCACTCAACAATTGGTTAAAATTTAATCAATTGAAAAAAATTTTAACCAACCCGTTTAACTAACCCGCCCCACTGACCCAATTTAAAAAAAAAACCATCACCCTAAAATAAATTTCTGCATTGTTAGGATACCCAGTTTTTCAGTTCATGCTCCAACTTTCATAGGATGCAAACTCTGATTCTTCTAATAAACTTTGTAGGGCTTTTTACTTTTTTCATTGACAAGTTGAAGGCGTCGTTTCCCCGAATTCAAACATTCTTTCTGTTTAAACATGATTGCCTAGATTCTACTCTCTCATGGTTTTGGTGTCTGAGTGTTTATAGATTTAATTAATAATGTTAATAGTTGGGTCTTAAGAATTAGGGGTGGAAAATTGATCTAGGCCTGCCCCAAGTCCCGTGGCCGATCTAATGTCTAGAATTTGTACTGAATTAAGTAGTTTTGTGAGATGCGACCTCTAATTGTAATACAATTTTTTTGCTGAGGAGAGGGCTTGCAAGCCTCCAATATTTTCACGAATAATGGCACTAGCCAATTATTTCAAATTTTTCTTCAAGTTCGCAGGAATGAAGAAGAAGGGAAGAAGACAATGGCTGTCCTAGTGGAAGTTGTGAAAGTGGAGGAATAGATTTTAGGATAGATGGGTTTTTTAAAAAAAAAATGGGGTCCAAGTGGGGAGGGGGTTTAGTTAAATGGGTGGGTTTAAAAAATTATTTTAAATCATTAACTTTTTTTAACAATGGTGAGTTCCACGTAATTAAAAATTATTATTTATTTATTTACTTTTGGTCCGTTAAGGAAGGGGTAAATTTGGACCCCCAAAGGTGGATGTGAGGGTTATTGAGGGCTAATAGGTGGAATGAGGGGTTAATTGTGTACCATTCAGATTCGAGGGTTATTGTAGGGCCATTGTACGTTGATTTTATTAACCTTTCCAAGGGTAGGATTGAGTTAGGCATGAGTGTTAAATAGTTATTTACTCAGGTTGCTTCACTAGTTTCAAGAATCTCCTCCATGGTGGCCAACCTAGGATGAAGATGACCAAGTTTGTGTGGGTGTCCGACTTGATAGAAAAAGAGGTAGTGTACTTGAACATAGGTCTAGAGAACAAAAAGGTATAGGTAATACTGATAAACTCCTCTCCATAAAGAATTTTATGTCAAAGGCTCTTCCAAGATTCCCCCTAAATTTAATCAATATAAGGTGTTACCCATACATCTCAAGGGTGGGTAGTAGTGGATCGTATGTGATTAGGCCTCCTTGCGCTAAGTGTGGGCAAAAGGCATGATGTTAAGTGCGGCACAAAGAGTTGTTATCGTTGGGCGTGAAAGTGACCACAAGATGCGAAATTGTTGATATCTAGATAATGGAAGAGGAAAAGAACTGATTGTTGGATGCTCTCCAAGATGAGGTGAACAAGAGTGTCCTCTGACTGGTGGCTCCTGGTATGTATTTTCATGGCTTCCTTCTAATATGGTAGTCCTTGGATCTTGTGGACTTGATGAATGTACATGATGAAGCTTTTATGTGTGCCTTAGGTATATTGAGATCACTATGGTATACTGTGTTTTGGTATAACAAACCTAGGCCATAACAAGTTGATGATCGGGTTGGAGAATTTGATTGAATTAGCTGGCACTGTCTAAGTGATGCCTTGAGATGTTGAGTGATGACTCTCCCCACCATAGACTTGAAGGAATATGCTTCGATATCAAGGCGTGCGTGTTTAGCTAGATGTTCATGATTCACATTGGCTTTGAACTTCTCACCCTAGAGGGGTAATGAGTTGAAAAGTTTAGTCCAAGTTGGGAGGCTCATATGAGGACGTTGAGTGGAACACGTGTTAGTAAAGGTTGTGTGTGATAAGAGAGTTAAACAAGAACATCTCTAATGAAGAAGTACTGATTGAGATCTTAGGATCCGAAAAGTTAAGATATAGAAGAGTAACGAAGTGCTTCCATGAGAATGTTGAGGAGTGGTAATTTAGTAAGGGTGTTATAGCGGGGGCTACTTAGGGGCCAAGGGCCAATGGAAGTCCCAATATCCTTATGTCCTTCTATTCCTCCTCTACGATAAGATGAGAAGTCTTATTGACATTTCATGATTGTAAGATTTGGAGTTTAATTGTTTTCCATGATTTTCCTTGTCCATAGGGTTATTCTTATTAACCTAGTTAAGTTTGGGTGCAGGTTGCTAGACCTCTATTGATTTTTAGAGTCCGATAATTTATAATGGTCTTGGTGATGCTTCGGTGTCACGACACAATCAGGGACGAGGACTGGGCTGGCACCCACCCATTTACCCTCCTATTTGTGAGCGAACCAACCATCAAAACTTAACATTTCAAAGATATATCAACGAAAATAATGCGGACGACTAAACTCATTAATAAAAACCATTTATTAATATTATTATTATCCCCAAAATCGGGAAGTCATCATCACAAGAACATCTATCTCAAAGTACTTACACTAGGAATGTTCAGACAAATAATAAAAAGCTAGTCAATGCCGGACGTTAATAGGCATCAAAACCTTGAATAAGAAGACCCCCGTCCAATAGAAAAACCGGGGGGGGCAGTAGACTCACCCGAATTCTAAGATGAAGTGAAGAATGGCTATAGATCTACTGTGAGTTGAAGTTGACGGACGTTGCTGCATTACACAAATAACAAAGAGGAAAAACATAAAGTGGGGTCAGTACCACACACGTACTGAGTAGATATCATCGGCTAACTCAAAATAGGAACAGTAATATCAATAAAAGGTAAATCAACTAAAATAACTCACACATGTAGCACACTTACAACTGAATTCATCAATAATACAACCGAGTTAACACAGAGGCTCAAGCTTCCCCCCCAATACCATACTTATTTGGGAATTAAGTTCATAATTCAGTAGGATTGAGTTATTCATTATCCTTCAGATTCATTCATCTTTCTTCCCTCTTGTGTCGGTTCGTGAACACTCCGATCCTCTATTTCTAGTCCTGGTGCCGGAAACGGACAACTCCGACATCTTATTTCTATCCTGGACCCGGACGTGGCACCCGATCCATCTAATATTCCTGGTGGCGGAAAGTGACACTCCGATCCGTCCTGTATTTCTATACTTTCCGGTTACCGGAACGTGGGCACCGATCCATATACTTCCTGTGTCGGAACGTGACACTCCGATCCTCATATTCATTCTATCCTGGTACCGGAACGTGCACGGCACGACGATCCATATTCTATCTGGTGTCGGAACGTGACACTCCGATCCTCATTCTATCCTGGGTACGGAGTGGCACCCGATCCCCTAATTCATCAAGCCCTTCTTTACACTAAGGCATCCATCATTCTCATTATATATTACAAGCCTCGTTCATACAAGGATCATCTTCTCATTATATATATATCAGTGAAATTAGGGTTCTTTCAAGATTGGGATTCAATAAATCATCATGCTTGTTTAATTATCACAATTATAATCCTAATTCATGCAAGCATACAACTTAAGCACAAGCAGGGTTTACAATATTATCAACACTAAATATCACTATTAAGAGTTCACTACGAATATGTAAATAAAACCCATAACCTACCTCCACCGAAGATAGTGATCAAGCAAGCATATTCCCAGCTTGTTTCTTGTTTCTCCTCTTTCTCGTTCGACTTCTCCTCCTTTTTCTTTCTGTTTTCTTTATAAACCCTCTCTTCTTTTACCCAATTAGTATATAATTAGAAGGCAATAGGGCAATAATAACCCACTAATTAACTTTAGGTACCTCTTTTAACCCCTAAGGAATTAGAACTTATTAACATTAACCTATACTTATAATTAAAGAGGAATAGTCAAAAACGGTCTCTCCCTTAAAACGGTGTAAAGAAAATCCGACCCTGAACTGGGATTTCGTTTATAGCCGTGACGGGCCGTCGCGGCCTGCGACGGTCCGTCCTGAGTCCGTCGCAAGGTCCAGAGAATTTGTTTTAGGGATGGCCTTGTGCGGGCGTCGCGCTTGCGACGGTCCGTCTGCCATTCCGTCACATGACGTTCCGAGAGGCGGGATTTGCAGACCCAATTTCAGATTTCGTAAGTGTTTTGAAACGACACCTCCAGACGGTCCGCGTGCCCTTGACGGTCGTCGTGGCCTCCGTCACATCTGCCAGTTTTCCAGAATAAAATGTTGCTCCAAACGACTAAAAGGCGTTACAATAGTACCAATTTACCCATCGTTCGTCCCCGAACGATCCACAAGAAGAAAGCGAATGGCGAAAAGAGTACCTGAATCCGTGTAAAAGATGTGGGTAGTTTTCTTGTATATCAGCCTCCTTCTCCCAAGTAGCCTCTTCAAACCGGTCGATTTCTTCCATGAACTTTGATGGATGCAATCTCTCTCGATCTCAACTCGAAACTCTCTTCTATATAGCAAACTGTCTTCTTCATAATGTCAAGTTCTCATCAACAACACTGAGTCCCAACGGATAATGAGTTTCCATCTCCATGGTATCTTTTCAACATGGACACATGAATACCGGATGACTCCGGACAGCCCTGGGGGAAGGCTAATTCTAAGAAACCTCCCTATTCGCTCCTTTAGTAGTAAACCATCCAAAGGGTACCAATATACCTTGGACTAGCTACTATTTGCCAAACCGCATCACCCCTTTCATGGGTGAAACCTTCAACAAGGACTTGTCACCTTCCATGAACTCCAAGTCCTACCCGGTCTTGCTTACCCTTTTGTCTACTTGGCGCCGCTAGAAGCTTTTCTTTGAAGCCCTTCACCTTTCTAACGGGAATCCCTCAAGAGATCGGTACCCAAGGTTAACTCGAAGCATCAAACCAACAATGGGAGATCTACACCTCCTCCCATACAATGCTTCAAATGGGCCATTATCAATACTGGAGTGATAGCTATTAATGTATGAAAAATATAGGCCAAAAGGTAAGAAGCTATCTCAATGGCCACCAAACTCTATCACGAATGCGCGACGAATATCCTCCAAACACTTGAATCGTGTCGATCAGAATGACATCGGGCGAGGATGGGATACGCCTACCTCACAACTCCTCACCGCCACAAGCCCATTTCCCTCAATGTTCA
>JAKWJA010000396.1:0-28696 GCA_027704765.1 Solanum habrochaites | reverse complement strand
CGTGTGATCATTTATAATTATGCAATATAATACAATTTTAAATTTATTTTTTGGATTTCACCTGTATACAAAGCACTTTTTATAAAAATATGGCAGGAAATAGGCCATTCGATTATACAATCGCAGTGAAATAGGATAGCGGACTTATACAATTGCAGCGAAAATAGGCCAGCGAATTATACATTTTAGGTAAGCGAAGTAGACAATTGTATATGGATAGCGAATGTATTAAAGTTTTATGTGTGATATGGAGCCGAATGTATGAACTTTGCGATATAAAATACAAATATGACTTTTTGTTATCTATAGTGTCACAGGATGTCATTAAATATGTGCGATGTGGCCTATCGGAAACGTTTAGTGCTATGTTTATTATTTGTCAATTTAATTGCCTGACGCTTTCGTTTTAACCTTCATTACGAAAATTCTAAATAAAAACTTGATGGACTGTGAAATGAACAGGGCGCATCTGTTAAGTTATATTTTACAAATATGAAAGCAGCGAACAATATATGTTGCATGAGACGAGTTCATACCTATAATCTGAACAACAGGAGAGACTTTAGGTAAGAATTAGACTTTAAATACGTAATTCAATAATGATAATAATTAATCCAAATTGATGCTCCGTGTTAATTATATCACTTAAGAATTTGCAAATAGGAGACCAATCAACAAATTGTTAAATTAATCAACAAAATATTTTTGTTGGTGTCCATCTGACGGAAGGTTGAAGTGAGAACTATCTTATCATTGCCTTTGAAGTCACACAATCTTCAATTCTTTAATCTCTATTATCACTGAGATAAAAAACTTTCTGAGTAGTTCTATACTTTTGGATTAGTTATCTGTTACTGTTTCGAAAAGATAAACGGACTCAACAGATCTAAAAAAAGAAACAATATTGTTAAGAATGACAAACATCGGTGTGATACTGAGATGGTTGGACTCCTTATAACGTGGACAATCCTCCTTTCCTTTGAAGCTAGCTGTGGGTGGTAGTTAGGCCTAAGCCCTAATTGTCCACCCTTGGTAACAGCGCAGAGGCGTCTCACCCGCTGTGGAACCCCCCCCAAAATTAAAATTCGCCCACGCACGCAGATGCTAAGCATGGGCAGTGTGAGGGGGGGTTGGTTAAATAATGACAAACATCGGTGATCAGGAGTTGAGTGGCTTCCCTTCTGACGGGATTTGGACAATCCTTCTTCCTTGGTTGAGCTAGCGTTTGGGTGGTGTGAGTTAGATAGGCTTAGACCTAATCTTCCAACATATAGAATATTGTGCAAGGGTTCTGTTTTGACATTATTCTCTATGGCTATGATATAGGTATATACCATATTTATTATGTAAACGGTTTTTTTTTACCTCACCACCAATTTTATATGTTTATGTTTTGTATTTCCAATTATTTTATATATACACACTCACAAGTCAAATAACTTTTTTTACAAGGGAGGTTTTGGTTGAGCATTTATTGGGGGATATAGTGGTCTTTTCATCAAAAGATAATAATAATTCAGTTTAGGACCTATAGACCAAATCTATGATAATGCCGAGAAGAATCATACGGTACGGTGAATACAATTGTTTGTTAAAACCACATAAATAAATATCAAACTTACTACATCACTAGCCGATATGGAGCGCAACAGCGAATAAATTGAATTGAGGATCACTTATAATGATAAAAATATAAATATTAAATTTAAACAGGATTCAAAAGTAGTTCTGAGGTAATAAAAATCATTCCAAAATAGATATTTAAAAGGATAAATGAGTCATAGGATATAATAATATGAGTTAATAACTGATGTAGTGTTAATTTAATCATCTACAACACATACATGACCATTACACATGGTTTAATTCATTAAAAAAACAATTTGCAAATTGCAACTATGAGGTTGATCCACTCTTCCAGCAAAACTTCCTGATGGAAAATTAAAAGTACAACGTATTGTCCTCATGTATATTTAAAGATAGGGCGTTCGTAGTCAAACGTTGTCTAAGACAAAATAATAGGATTTTCATGGAAGAGCTAGATTTCATAATTCACATATTGAAAAATTAGACCATTAAAGTCAATAGAAATATCTAGAATCCTTAATATAATTCGAGATGACACAGACAAACTTAGTACTTTTTAGACACAATATAAGAATTGTTGTTATCAAACTAAGTAATTATATAAAACAATTTATCAAAAGAATACTATTTTTTCAATTTTACAAAACTAGTATAAACTTATTTCACAGTAACGGGTAGGGATATTTTCATTTTTGAAAAAAATAACAGAGGTAGGTTGATATACGGTTACTGGTGAGTAACATTTCACGGTCCTAAACCTACTGTAAGTAAGTTTTAAGCGGTAAGACGGTACCTTCGCAGTAACGGGTGTGGCGTAAAACGTTATTGTGAGAACGTTATATCAATCGACGCCGTCAATTTTTGAAAAAATAAATAGAACCCTAAAAACGTTACTGGAACCATACGTTTATACGTAGTTTGTAAAAATTTCAAAAATACTAATTTTAATAAATTACTGTATATAATGGCTTAATTTGTGGTCAATAACTTTCAACTATAATAAATGGTTTGGAACAATTTATATTGAGATGTCACATATTTAAAAATAGTTGATCGATAATAGAATTGTGATACAAATATTAAATATGTCACTTAAATTGAGAGTTGGGCAGAACCGTATAAGAGGCAACGAATGTGCCACGTGGAGTGAGGAGCTAGATAGTATGCCACTTCGTACCGAGATAAGGAAGGGATCCGGTGTTTTTAACCTGAGAAAAATACCATTTGATTAATAGTTAGAAAATTAATCAAATTGATTATTAGAAAGATTAATAATTTTTCTTTTACATGAACTGATCTTTTTATTTTTTGAATTGTAAAAATATTACAACTAAAGAAATCAACATATTCAAAAAAGAAAATCAAACATAAAGTAACAGATATTTAATAAGAAATTTCTAAACTGAAATGATTTTGCCAACTTTATTTCAAGGTTGAATGAGAATATTGTCATAAAATAACGTGTTAATAACGTGATTGGCGGTAATCAGTAACCTCAATTAAATACTTAATATTGGAGATACAATAAATTCATTTTTATGTGTACGACCGGATTAATTATCTCTTATCATAAATTAAAATAAATAAGGATAGTCCTAATATGAATCGACATATAACTATGGACATGAATCGAAATAGTATGTTAAGTATAAAATAGGCATGTTGACAAAGTTGGCACTTCCAAAGCCCTATATACATTGTTTTATTATTCCCAATTTTGACCTTAGGTGTGTTGCAAGTTTTTCCCTTTTTTAAAAAAAAAAAAAGAGCAAAAATTTATGTATAGTGAGCATGTGGAGAGGGAAAAATGAATCGTGGGGTTGACGTGAAGTTAATTACAATTTTTATCTACATATCATGGTATAAGAATTTTACTAATGATTATCGTCGCCTTTGACCCTTTACAAAAAAACTTTGTAACAAATATATCAGTAATTATTTTAAGAATATTATGATTTATTTTGTGAGAAAAGATGGAAAACTTGTACTTAGAAGCTCATACTCATGTGAAAAAATTGGAAAGTTTTTCACTGTTATTTTGTTATGTAAACTGTTTTCCTCTAATTTTCATGAAATGGTTTAATAAAAAAATAATGAAAAATTTTATTTTTAAAAAACTTTCCTGATTTGTTGATGGGACCAATAATGTAGTTAGATTATAATAGGGGAGTTTATGAATGTAAATGAAGGACAAGAAGACGAAACAAGTAATCTGAATTATAAGATTCGAAGGTCTATCGCGGCATCAAATATTAATCATGGTTAATGTCTGTTATGGTCATTATTCAACGGTTCAATAAATTCTAAAAACTGACATGTGAAAATGGTCTCAATGATTTTCTCTTGCTAGACAGTTCGATTCCTTTCTTATAGATTAAATTACATAATCTGTTCAATAATAAATAGTTTGGTAGCTAAAAAAGTCATCCAAAAACAATTGTGCGGGATTTTAGTTATTATAGTTATTATTCTTAGAAGTCCTTTGAGGTGGCCCGTGGTTTTAGCTTGGGACTTCATGTTGGATGTTTCAAGTTCGAAATCCCTTGCAGCGCTAAGCAAGGGGTTCTGCATTCTCGTCGGTTGCGTCACACGAGGCTTGCTTAGGTGCAGGTTACTCTCCCTACGTGGTTGCGAGCATTTGATTAGAAAAACAAAGCAGGGGTTTTACCCCTGTGCGCACTCAAAAGGGAGCGGCTGCGAATGCCCTTGTCGTTTCTAAAAATTCAAAAAAATTATGATAATAGTAATTCATTAGTGTGGCAATAGGTAACCCTACTCTCGGTTTTACTCTCTTATTGTATATACCTATTCCTCTGTTTACAAGTTATGAATTGTCCTTTGTTAGAGAAACATTTTACTATCAAATATGAAAATTTGCAAAGGGAATGACCTAAAGAATTAACTAAAAAAAATGAGGTTTCAAAAATTATTCCGTGTGATATCACTATTATTAAGAGTGAATTCTATTTCAAACAAATGAATTGACGAAAATTTAAAGTGTTTATTATTTCGATTTATGTCCAGTGGATATGAAATCAGGTTTATATACTATATATCTATACCATCCGCGTGCGCTAGCAAAACTTGGCGTCACCTTTTATTTATATCCAATAGGATCCCCTAATTGAGGCACCATTCGCGAGGGAGAAAGTGTCTGTGATCCCATAGGCCAGTTTCAACTGTTAAAATCAAAGAATAACTACAACAAGTAGACAATGCCTCGTGTCCAACTTAGTTCTCACATTCAATCATAAAATTCTTCAATTACACAAATGAAT
Organism: Solanum habrochaites; assembly: GCA_027704765.1. NCBI lineage: Eukaryota > Viridiplantae > Streptophyta > Magnoliopsida > Solanales > Solanaceae > Solanum > Solanum habrochaites. The sequence goes on along the minus strand of JAKWJA010000396.1, from coordinate 23,831 downwards.
TCTTATTTTAAGTACATTAGTATGAGATCATCGTTATCATAGCGTCTTATCTATTACCAATAAAACTTTTTAACGGGCATAGGGTTTTACGGTGAAGAAGGACATGGTTCAGGCCTACTTGGGGTTAACGCAACGACGGGTTCACTGCCTTCTCAATTTTCAGATTATTATTGTTCAACGGTAATTTTTAAATTTCACATAATATAAACGGAAGATCAAACTCAACGGTAATAATCAGTCTCTTGTTAAAAACATAAAAACTTTTTTTATGTTTAATTTTTTTATTAAATTAAAAAAATCGACAATTTCATTGGCCCTATCTATAAACAAATGGAATTTTTTGTCTTAGCAAATCACGTAAAACAAAATCTTTCAAACATCTATCCCTTTTATCTTCATACCCCATAATATTAATTACATAGTACCCGATGTAATAATGTTCGCGGAACTGATACAAATTTAGGATCATATATCATATTGGTATCCTAAAGCTGCTAATTCCGGTGTTAATTGTACTAAATCAGTAGATATATATAATATATATAAGATGGACATATATATATATAGAGTATATAATATAGTATATATACACTTATCCTCGTCATTATTGGACTAACGAGACTTTTTTTTATAAGGAAACAACATTAACATACCTACACTCCTTATAGTATATCATTGATTAATACGTCAATTTTTGAAAAGAAACCATTAATATACCACAACTATATAATAATGATTTTGAGTAAGTATCAGTAAGCAAAATAATTACACCCTTAATGAGAGGGTATGGATAACTATTTTTGAAAAGAATAAATCTTTAGTCGAATTACGTATGAATGTGAGCTTGAGTAGAATTTGTAATTGTTTTAGATTTTATGGCCCAGTTTTAATTAAAATTAAAATTCCCCACACCCCCACACACACAAAAAAAGAGGGATTGCAAAGCCACAAAATACCGATATATAAGAGTTTGTTGTATCGGTGGTACCCCACACCAAACATCAATTAGTTTAGTGTACTATATACTTTGGTACGAAGTGTATAACACCTATACAAATAGGATATACAAAAACGTTTCAGAACCACTCTATCTAATAATGAACATTCGGGCGGGGCTCCATGTTAAGGGTATTGACCATCTCCTCTAAAAGATAAGCTAACGCCGTCACGTTGAGAGATTTTTTGCAGGTGGAAATTATTTTTGAATTCGGTGGCTTCGTGGGTGAATTCAATCCCGGACCTTGATGTTTGATACCATGTGAAGTGTGGTGCTCCTATCAGTTAAACAAGTTTAGGTGTTAGAACGAATACTTTTACTTTTTGCCATTATAGTCTTAGCAATACCACTTCTAAACACAATATATGTATCTATTATACAAATAGAATTATACAAACTAGTTATCTGCCAATATATATATCCACACCAAGTGTTTGCACTATTATAACAGGGACATATCTAATTCTAAATCCATGTTGTTATACCTGATCATGGTCCACTAAAAAAACACTTAATTGTGGGCGTAGCTGACAACCTGTAATTACATTAAATATCAGGGGGTAACTAACTGTATTACATTAAATAAATTCAAAACTTACCATCTAAAAGCAGGAACTTTTGAAACCCAATGTGAAAGGAAAGTTACCGACTGAAAATATAATTTTATCAATGTATAATAAGAGTTTGAAGGGACAGTAACTGTACTTCACTTAATTTCTAGAACGTTCGAATGCAAATGTGGAACTTTTAATTTTAGGCTGCATGTGAGGTCGATTTTTTTTTTTAAATATGACAGGTGAATATTTGAAAAATAAAAAAGAAAATGTGAAATTGAAAAGAATGTCAGCTGTGTGTCAAGTACATTTGAAAAAAAAAAAACGATTTAGATTATTTAAAAAAAAAATTAATATGTTTACTAAAATGCACGCATTCTTTTTTAAAATCACAAATCCCCTTTGTAAAAGAAAATTGTATTAATTTTTAACAAAGAAAATATTATATAATGTCCACCACAATTCCTACCTGGAGCACCGATTTAGTAAAGAAAATAATAATAATCTAATCGTCTCGCTGCCTGCAGGATTTAAATTTTATTTTTTACTTAAAACAAGCTATTGGAACTATTGGAGCGATTTTTAATCTAATTTAATTTTTAAAAAATTTTTTGTGACAAATTGCTGGTTGGTCATTGATGGTATAAAAAAAAGGAAATTTTGGCAACGCTTTTACTATTTTTAAAAGGAGTAAGGGCGCGAAAAAAAAATCCCCTCAGGCATTTTTTTAAAAAAATGATGGCTTTGAAATTTTGGTCAATTCGTTTGTTGTTTTTTGCCCCGATATTCCATTATCTTCAAATATTCTGGGCTCGCATCGTTTTGAATCATGTGTTGTTCATAACCATCCATTGTTGTCGAACGGTTCAAAACATGTCTTGTCATAACTATACAAATTTTGTCAAATCTGTTCAAAAACATGCATGCCTTGTTCATCAACTATACAATTACTCGTGAAATGGTGATTTTCCCTAATTTCCTGCCTAACGATATGCCACAGGCCCCCCCCCAGCGTGTTGAAATGTGTGTCTATGTTTGTTATGAAATCTTACAAACAAAGTAAAAAATCTCTATTATTACAATACATATACTCTTGATCATCGCCTAAAAGCATTTGGTTATATTTTAGGGCTTGATCCTCGGTAAGTTCCCAAAAATATAATTGAGATAACGAAACATACATGACGCCTCTTTGGTCCCTGTAAGGTATGTTGAGTTAGTGGGCTCAGGCGTGGTTCAATCCCTTTGCACTGGGTAGTTCCTTTGACAAAGTTGTTGTCAAAAAAAACAAAAAAATTCACTCAATTATGCATCCTTGCATTTCCACCTATACTCTTCATCATTAGTAATGAAAACTAACAGGACATGTAAATAACATTTCTTAATAGGCTTGACGAGTTATCTGGAATTCATGCACAAAAAGATAACCGGGACGGGAAAGGAATTAATCCATTCGTTGCTGATTTTCGTGATATTTGTTAATGTAAGTACAAAACAGTTGCAGAAAGAGAAGAATTGTTGCTTCTCTATTAGTAGATATAAAAAAAGCATCAGTGACGGGTTCTTAATGGGATCAACACAGTTAATGATGAGTTTAACAATTGGAAGAGTACCTTGAAGGATCCATTGTTCCTCAGATTTTAGCAATGACGAGCGAGAAGCCCTTGACTGGCGAGGTCCCATTCTTAATAGACCCACAACAAACCATAAAAAATAAAACGAATTACTTATGGATTAATTTATATTTATCCTTCGTTTCTGGAGCATAATAAAGTTGTTAAAGAATGGAAAAAACGAATAAGTAAGTTGTTAAGAATGACAAAAGGTACCTTAATTACAATGGTATTCAGAGCCCACCCAAAAGCTAGATCAACGAGGAGAAGCTTTGTCAGCTTATAAGGAGTCTATCTATCTCATATTCTCACCGATGTGAGAATTTGGGCATCTTTATACACTCCACCATCACGTCCAGGCTTAACATATGATCGAGGTGGACATTTTGATTTGAACCCAACATCGACATGAGAGGGACCCTGCTCTGGGATACAATGTAATTAGGCTAGAGAGCTAATTTCACAAAGGTCAATCCACGGGCACATGGCAATTTTCAACATTTACATACTTCAGAACGGCCATTTTGCTAGTTACCTGCATTCTGCCCCGAACCAATGTAAATTCTGGTAGAAGTGCTTTATGACAGGAGTGATAACAATACTGGCCCTGTGTTTATTAAGGTAGGTTTGTTATAGGACCCGTGAGGTTATAAGTAGCGCGTAAGAGCCCTTTTTGGAGAAGACTGACAAGATATCTGAGAAAACAAATATTAATTACAACACATGGCTGGGAAAGACGATATGTGTAATTATAGATTACCCATTCTCCGGTCCTGTAGTCAAGGAGTCCAGAATGGCCGGCAGTAGTAGCTAATTTTAATCCTGGAAACCGTACTCACTTCGAATCGGGAATCTGTCCAGGTTCCAATAGTGACTGACTATTTCATCACATAAATACAATTGTAAACCATTGTGAACCATATATATATGAAAAAACTAACAAATACATTGGTGGAAAATCGTGATCGAAGCAGTGTCGTAGCATTTGGAGTAGCCATAACAGTGCGGTTGGGAATTGAGGGAGAGAGGATTTAATGTGTTGAGTGATTGACAATGATTCATCAAGGCTTTGCGTGATGAGTAAGCCTGTGTATAGAGGAAGGGTCATCAAGTGCCACATACTAAGACAAAATTCATCAATGTAACTATGGATGCTACCAAATAGTATATATACCTGCGAAAATTCTTCACAAACTTTTTTGGCAGGCCATCATATAACCAAGGAATCCACCCCAACAATCCAAGTTCCCACCAAGCTGGATCAACAAGAATTTGCACTCCAACTTCCCACAAATCCAGCTATTCCCTAAATCCCGAAATACTAAATAACAAATAAAAAAATAACTAATAATTCGAACTGAAATATATAGAAAAATGCCACATATAGCAAGTTTAATCTGAAGGTATCCTCAGAATACATTCGGACTCCCAATTTTTCTTATAGGCCAGAGAGATGTGGCCGCAACGGAAGTGAGTGAAGTGAAGATATTAAAAACGGAAAGCAAGCGGTGAGGCGTAATTTGGTAACTCTTTCAGTTGCAGGGAATGGGAACACTATCTGTTTAGTGGTCAGTATGGCCCCTTGCAATCAATAGGCCATTCAATTCTCTTATTACAATTAACATTATTTATATTATAAGATCCAACCACATTAATGGTTAGTTTTGCCATTTGCATCCCCTACTTTTAAATACTCTCTAAACAACAAACAAATTGAAGGATAAAATTTACCAAACCCAAATTACAATTATCTGATAATTTATGAAAAAGTAATCCAAATAAGAAATATACTTATGTAGCTTCGAATACATTAAAGAGTAATTCGGATACATATAAAAAAACTCGAATTAATACATAATATATAGCTCGAATATATTATAAAGTCAGCTAAGATTACATATATAAAATAAAATACATAATAATAGATCGCTGCATAACTTAAATACTGGTCGTATTTGTACGTTTTTTACCAATAATTTTTTTAGAGGTTTTAGAACTACGGGAAACAGAAAATGTGTATCACTAATAAACTCTTGTGTGGAACTCATATACAAGAAGGCAACTTTCACAGATGACGTAAATGACAAAAAGCATATTTGAGACTTATTAGTTAATAGTTTCAGAATTCGTGCTCCATATCGCAAACATTGGTTTATGGCTAATTCACGTATACATCTATACAAAAGACGATAGGTATTCGCTATACATATATACATAAGAAGCAATTATATACTTCGCTGGCTCCCTCTTCAGATTTGTTAATTTCGCGGCAGGTCATTTGTATAAATTGTGTTAGCCTCTTCAATTTGTATAAAATCATTGGCGTTCTCGATTCAATTTATGTATTTGAATTCAAAGATCGCCCCTATCTCTCGCCTTTAATAAAAAAGGTAAATTATACATTTGTATTTTGTGAATAGGTAATTGGATATAAAGAGAGAAAGGCAAAAGAGAACTGGATCAAAGAAATATTTGTAGTATAATTTTATATGTATAAGAATGAAAAATATGTATTTTGCTATGTTGTCCAATTTTTCTATCGCTTTATACATAACAGAAAACAATTTATACATTTCTGCTTGTCTATAAAGCGAGAGAGTGAGAGGGGGAGACTGACGACCGAAAAAGGGAGAAGGCGAACAAAATTTCAGAAAAAAAGAACTGACAACAATTGCTACTGACCACAAATTAAATCAAATTATAATGATAACCTAATTAATAAGTTATTATTATATACAATTTCCAATATACGGATTCTATATATTAGTTATCTGTCCTTTTGAAGAGGCGGGAAATACTAACTTCACTACAATAACATACAAAGCATCCTTTGTACTTCACTTTTTTCAATTCGTGTATTCACCTACTTAATATAAGTCTTACAACTTCGATCGACTTCACTACTGAAATTACATCAAAACCAATTTACTCATGTTAGTATCCAAAGATATAAAACTCATGATCTAACCTTGTCTAAAGTTTTATGTCAAAATTGCACACTTATCACGTTCAGCCACCATAAAAACTCAACTCACTTTCTCGAATACAGAACAAAAAAAATCCAAATTTTTTCTTTTATGTAAATATTAAGTGCACCGGATATATGTATGCAAAAGATCGGTTTAAATTGCTTATGCGAAAAAATCTGCAGATCGTTATTACCCATGTTAACCCCCACATATATTTTGGCCATTCAAAACAAGTAACCTTCAACAAAAATAGCCATAGGGCTTGTAGAACGAGCACCAACCATAGTACTACTTTTGTTTTAAACTGATTGTTCCATTGATTACTTCGAGAGTTTTTTAAGACAAAGTACGAAAAACCTTTTGAATCTTCTGATCTTATTTTCATGATAATAATATATATACCAAATCGATCCTTGGGTTCTTTAAATATTATGTGGGAAAGTCGATAATTAAGAATTGTTCTCGTTCCCCAGCATAAACACCGGGGGGGGGCAAAACTTTCCTGCTGGCAACCAATTTAAAAAAAAAAATCGGGACAAATATTAAAACAGAAGAGAAAATCTTGGAAGACCTGTAAACACTTATAAAGAGCTAGTTCTCTTGCCATTCGCCTTTTGATGAAGATGGCTTACCATTGATAATTTAAGTGAAGTCTTGGCAGCCCAAATGGTAAGCTTGATCCATAATTATCCCAACGATGTCTTCCTCAAGTAAAGAGGGGAAGAGTATGATTATCGAAATCTAGCTAGGATAGAGGGAATAAGGATTTAACGACTTCGGGGGGTGCTTAGTTAACTTAAAAACGTTATGTTGTTTTCAAGATAGATATATATCTTAGCATAGCTAAGCAATGTGTTGTACATATTTCTATAGAAGGGTGTATGGTTGTATACTCATCACGTAGTTAAAGTCTCAATTTCTGTCTATCTGAATTCTTGCGAAATATCTTCCAACTAGGGCTTGTAAACAATGCTGAATTTTCTCTTATTAAACATTTGTTGAACAAAATAAAGAATATATGACAGTTATGTGGGTGGAAAAAAAAACAAGTAGCCTATAAAACCATGGACTTGTCCAATGATTGGACTCCAATCTTGGGAATTGCATATGTAGCCAAACTGACCAGTAGATGCCTCTGTCAAAAAGAGTTTCATGTAATATGTAAAAAATTGATATTTATGTAATAATAGTCATAATATACTATAATATATTCAGGTAAAATTCACTATTTATAGAGTATGCCTCTTAGTCCAAGTAATTTTTGACAGATAAAAAGAATATTGGGTCAATTATAATTCAATCTATTTTAACTGTCAAAATCAATTCAGCTCGATCCATTTAACTACCCTAAAATTTGATAGCTCCAGGCAAATAGAGAAGACTCACAATGAGCCAACATGCTTTGGTTGACGTGGCTTTAATCAAAAAATAGTACTTACTTTTTTACGCTCTCACTTAGGAAATGTTGGATGAACATGAAATTTTAAAAATTAAAAATAATTATGTTAAACAAATTCTATATATGTGTATGGCTATAAATATCGCACGTAAGGATAAACGAAAATTTTTAAAGTTTATTATATTAAAAACTAGTAAACATTGACTCTTCTGTTTATAATTGACTAAAGGGAATTGTTATGACAAGTCCAAGGTTTTACTTTTATGGTTGTTAATCTTGATTAATACTTGGTTGTTAACAGATTCTAATCAATGTAATTTCTTTGATTAGGGAGAAAAATTCTTTAGAGAAAAAGTAAAAGGACGAGGAGTTTTCTCAAAGCAAGAGACACTTAATTTTTTAAATTCTTTATGGTGCGTGAGGAGTAGGTGCTCTATTGTAGTCTAACGGAGACCACACAACTAATAAGTTTAGAAAAATTATCATTTGTTTCGCTAACGATCACCAAATTAGCATTCTAGACTTATTTGGTACACGGTAAAGAATATAAAATATACACACGTAATCATCTTCTTATTATATCCATAGAAAATATTTTCTCAATAAGGAATGTATCTTAGGGTCCGTTTCCTGATTTTGGTTAATAATTAAAATCAAATCGCAATTGATCATTCGATTTAAAAATCGATACTTGATGATTGAATTTTGAAATTTGAAACGATACTATTTGGTTTGGTTTGTTTATTGGAACACAAGCCGCAAACCCGAACCAAATTGAGATGGATAAGTTAGATAGATAAATTGTATAAAATATTAGATAGTGATTCATACAAGAAATAAAAAGTATTTTGTAAATTTTAATCAACTTAAGTCTTAAACTTTTACCCTTTTTTCTCAAGCTCAGCACTTTACGCCCAAGTATACAACTCTCAAATTCTAGGCCATCAAAATCTAGTTAGTTTTACGTACTCAAATTGTATTTCACATACAAAAATAATCATACTTCTCTTAAATGAATCACCTTTGTTCGAGATTGCTTGACTGAACCGACATTAGTTTTATGTAGATTCGGTCAGTTACTTGGTGGTTGTGTATTATCGCGATAATCGCGCCTCACAAAAAATATTACTTGCAATCAAATAAACAGAAAACTGAACTAAACCGATGGTGAGTTTTCGTTTGGTTTAGTTAGGTTAGAACAATTTAAAAATCCACTAAATTGATTTTGATTGATTTTAATCCAATAACCGATCAACACCGAACCACGAATACCCCCAGACAGTAAAAGTAAAATGGATAGGAACATAGGGATACTTGCCTAAAAAGCACAATAATTAAAAAAAAAATTTTGTGACAGGTAATTATTTCTAGGATAATAATAGAAGTTTGGGGATATATTCTATATAGTCGTAAATTTTAATTATTAGAAATATTTATAACCATATTAAATGTGTCAGAATTCTAAAATGCAAAGTTACTTAATAATTGTCACTAAAAAAAAAATCTAACGATAAACGGTATTGTTTTAGTTTAAATGTATCTTGTATAGCATAGGAAGGCTCAATGTTCTTATTGTATTCTATCAATGACTTCTTCTCTTCTTCAGAATTGACTTGTGTAATCTATAAGTTGTTTACGCACCAAGCTCACTCTAGATCTACTCGTAGAGTCCGGAGCTAAAGGGTATAAAAAATGTTAACAAAACTTCCAACATCCGGCGTATATGATCTGTTTTGTTAACAAAAAGTGCAAAATCACGCTCGCGAAAGTAGCGATCTTTGTCACTGAAAAAAAGCAAAATCGATGACGTATAGAAGCGATTTGTTTTAAATTGGTTTTTTAAAAAAAAAAAAATTCTATACAAAATAGCTCCCTGCCGGAGCGATGTTTCAAAATATTAAAATAAAAATCTTTTGTTTTAACATTTCTTTATTATGTGCTGCGTAGCAGGGACTGGTGTATAATTTTTTGTAATAATATTTTTGCCTTTTTTTTTATAAAAAAAGTGTAAATTTTGGTGATTATTTTTTAAGCAAATAGGTAAGGCAATTATTTAAGTAATTTTAAAAAAACAAAAAAAAGCGCTGCCAAGCGCATCGAATTTTAAATTCAAATTTTTTTAGGATTTAATTTTGAAAAATTAAAAAGATATAATAAATCGCAGCAATTTAATTTAAAAAAATATTTTTCATCTTAAACCTTTTTTAAATAAGGAAGCACACAAAAAATACATGAGGTAATGGCGTGCTACGCAGCGACTACTTAGAAAGGTTATAAAAAAAAAATTTGGAAATGCAAAATCGCTCCCGCGGAGCGATTTGTTTAATTTTGTTGTTTTTGAACAAATCAACTTAATCAAATCGCTGTATAGCAGCGAATGTTGCTTTTCAATGAAAATCGCTACTCGCGAGCGATTGTGCCCCTTTTGGTAAAAGAAAATTTCATTATACAGTTTCAGAACTTTGTTTTATATTTTGTTTACCCTTTAGGCTTCGGATCCCTAATGTACGTTCTTTAGGCATTCACACAAGTGAAATTGGCCTTCGAACTAGAATATGGTTATTATAAATTACTCATACGTCTGATGAGACACTATTTATTGCAATTATTGATTAACCTGACCTGTATTAACGCAACGTTTCAAACACCTACTACTGTTTCAGCGACACTAGTATTTTTGTGTCCTAACAACTTATTTACATGAATTCGCGATATGTACAAGAGATCCATCTTGTATTATTATACATATTTTCAAACTAATCATATAGATATATGAATTTTCGATTTTTGATGATTCTACGTTAAATGGTACTTAGACGCTATACATACCTTCCTAAGAATGTACCCAAAAGTCATTAGTGTCTCATACGCGTTTTAGCGGCCAATTATAAGCCTATCTACTCATTCAATATGTCAGTATATTCTTGATCGATCCGTGGCGTTTCTCCGTCTTGGTTGATTTTTTTTTTAATTTTTGCATTCTTTTGTCTTCCCATGATTGAACCATACTTATGTGAGGATGACTTTTTTAAAGGCAATTGACCAAATTAAACGGCTTATTAATGTTGACATTTGTAGTCGTTGCTCTAATTTTGGAAGGATAGAATAAAAAAAGAACAACCACCAAAAAAAATAGAAGAGGGGGTGAGGACAATGGGATGTGAAAGCGATGTATAGACTAATTAGACTGCTTCAAACAAAAAAGTGGTTCAAACTTACTTTTCAACCTTTTTTTTAAACGTATTGACGGACGAGGAAGGCTAGTTCAGAAGCATGGCGGAACTAAGGTTAACGACGTGGTCGAATTCTAACGGTTATCCAAATATTTTTTATCCAAAAAAGTGTGAGTATATGTAGTGATCCGAATTAAATAGATCATAATATCCCAAATTTTGAAATAATTTTAATAAATTATATTTTACTTTATACTATCTAATATCGGTGGGTGATTGAAATAAAATTTATTCAAGTAGGTGATGGAAAAATTGAACAACCTCTTTTTACTTTTCTTTTCCTTTACATTTTACCTTTTTCTTTTCTACTTACCCTTTTTTATCCGAATTTGCGATTAGAATATATAAGTTATAAGTTCATTCAAATTCAAATTGAATTAAATTAAATAAATCATTCGATACATTAAGTTTTTATTATGTGCCAAAAGTTTAGTAAAATTGCGGTTCTAATAACTGCATTTCTATTAAAAGATTGGTTCCAGCGTTCAATATCTCAACTAATATGACGAGCGCTCACCAACAAAAATCTATAATATATTTGCGTGAAAAAACTCAAAATTTAAAATAAATAATAATAATCAACTCGGATGGCCCTTTGCTTTGGCCTAGTACTATAACAATATATTCGTTGTCAGTTTTCGCGGTATTACACAAAAAAACTGAATTCTTGAGACCATCAACCTTTGGGCCATGTCTATTGGGCAAGATGTCATTTTGTTTTGCGTAAGGTGTCATAGGAAGAGAAAGGGCTCACATTTAATTTTATCATACTTTTTAATAATATTATATAAAATAAGTTATTTTCAATATTTATACTGATCTGAAAATTAACTCTAATAATTAAGTAGATGATAAAAAGTGTAAAACTATAAAATTACTAGTCCAGCCGAGGCGTGCCAACAATGTGACTAATGAACTTTTTTTTGTGTTTTGGGAAGAGAACCGATGAACCATAACGTAACATGATTGTCGGATTGGATTACTGAGCCCTATCATAAATATATTGCTTGTCAAAAATTATCGTTCTCTTGTACTCCTAAAAGTTTGAACTTCTTTTTGGGTCAACCTTTTACTTTTCCAATTTTATTCATTATTCCTTTGCTTTTATTGTCGTCCAATCTTATTTAGTTGGGGGTTTTACGGCGACAAAAGGATAAAATCTCTCTAAACTTTGTTAAATAGGTATTTCGATATGTCGTCATACTTGGGATATATTAGTGTCTCTCTACGTCTAAAAATAAAAGATATATTGCTCTTTAGTCGAACGGAAGACTAAATAAAGATGCGGACACCCATCTTATACGTCAATTGATTATTATTAAATATGAAATCGATGGAAATATTATGAGACGTATTATGTAAATTAGTAGAAAGGATACAATGGTGGAGTTTTTAGAGCAAAAGCCAATTAATTATTTCAAAAATTGACTAAGATATCTGCATATCCTCGTGTAATATTTTCTCTGTTGAGAAAGTATCATATCCGGTTTCCCGTTTTTGAGATAATCCGTATATTCTCTTTGTGTCTGGAAAAGGAAGTTGAGTTGTATGAACTCTAAAACAGAAAAAGAGTCCGAAATTGCTAGTGGACATCGCTATATAGCTCTAATTTATATAGAGTTTAAAGATTTTTCACACATCTACCAAAGTTTGACAAGAATTTTCAAACGTTGTTCGAGCTAGGATTAAAACTAATGTTTAACACCGTTCATACTACGTGATTTCCAAACCATTGTCCCTTTTACATTTTCTTTGATGTATGAGTATATATTAAATTAATACATACGACAATTAACATTCAACCACTATGGTTTTCGGGTTTAAAATCACAACCACTCATGCTAAAGAATTAAAATTTAAGCAAACTGCAAAGAAATTCGAAGATTCTTTCAACAGATGTTTCACATCCTCCTTAACAGAATTTACAGGTAGCCGCAAGTCAATTATTTCACACATTTCTTCCGTTTTAAATAATAGATTATCATTGCGTTGTTTTTTTTTCTTTGATATTGAGTTAATAGAAATATGTTACGCCATTGAAAAGATAAAGTTTACACAATTTCACCAAACCAACAACTGTAGAAAAAACATTTTCTACAAACTTTTTTTTAAATAAGAAAAATACTTGTCACTAAGTACCCTAACACAAGGATATTCTTCTGGTTGCCCATGGTAACTTAAAAGCAAAAGTACTTTAATTTTGATGTTGCATGCAGGTGGTCCATTAATTTATATATACTAGCCATATGACAAGTCCGTTTACATTGCTTATGGCATAATTAAAGTGCCTCCCTTTTTTTGTAGTGGAGTTAAAAGGAAATAATGCACAATAAAGCACTTAATAATGGGCCTCTTTTAATAAGTTCAATTTTTGTAGTTGAATTTGCCCAACATTTCCTTACAACAATGTATTCAGAAATTCATCTATAGTTTTTAAAAATTCTCTGCGACAGGACCCTGTAAACTATCAAAAAGTCAAATGTAATTTTTTTTTTAAAAACATATTATGATTTGTGTGATTAGTTAATCGATTAGTTGTAAGTATATACAATTATAACCTGTCGCGAGATTAGAACCAACCAGAGACAAAAAATTCAAAATAAACTACAATATATGATTGTATATATCAACACTTCTTGCCTTGCACTCTCTTAAAACCAACAAGACTAAAGTCCCAAAGGCTGAGAATAAACAGGCCGAGCGTTGTATGACAATTCAGTCCAAAAAATACTTAAAAAAGAAAAAATAAAAAATAAAGGGAGTAAAATTGAATTAATAGACAACCCGAAACTTTTTGCCTTACTTTTTACACCCTCACTTCATGGTTTTTTCTTCAATACATCCTGTCTTTTTCAAAACCAAGGTTAATAATTTAATCCCCTTGCTTTTGTGTCTAGAGTCTTTGTTTTAGGAAATAATAATTAATTAGCAACGAGAACCCTTTGACAGTTGAGTGACCGAGAAACTAGACAGCAAGGTGTGGCTACTAATGAGACGGCCTTGCACGAAAAACTCGAAAGCTTTAGGCTAACTTGATTGAGACCGTTCCAACTCTGATCGCGTAAATAAATGACAACATTCACATAGTCCCCATCGGTCCCCAATTCCAATTCTTCAATTTCACTCTCCGGTGCATCCTTGCTTGTAAACATACATAAATTAATAGAAATTACCAGTTAATCATTAGAAGACTACATAAAAAAGTAGCACGGTAAAGTGAAATAACAACTACTCTTTGCCTACAAACTGATATAAGGGGCCAAGAACAATTGTCACGTGGACGTATTGATATGGAGAAAGCACTCCCCCACTAGCATACATTCCCAATGTGGTGTAGCATTGTTCACCCCATGGAAAGTAACCATGTTACATCTGCATTGTATTCAAATAACACAATATACATTCACATTACAAATTGTCAGTATATAAAGTTAAACTTAGGAGCGATACCTGCGGCTTCTTTGGACAAGGACCTCACCAGTGATAAAAGCTATATACTTGCCATGTTTTGATCTGGAGTTATGAATAACTAGGTCCCAAGAGCATAACTTTGTTCTGGAGTCTGTCATGAATTATTTGAGATGGTGATCTGTGGACCCAATAATTGCATAAATCAGCCCGGTCTTACAGTAGACAAAGAACAATGATCACCCAAACATGGCCCCACCAACATATGGGACACGTCCACACAGTCCGAAAATCAGTTTTTCTCCACCCGTAATGCGATTGGAATCGCTCCGCCACCCACCATAGCAAGTTCCACCTTGTTTACAATAGAGGTATATGAATTCCCGCGTATAATAATATTCGTTTACGGTCTGTATGGTTTATACACGGACCACCAGCTATGTGTTCGCAGCGCCCCTTCGTCTATGTTTTACACAATCATAATTAGATTCCTCTTCAATGTGTATAGCCATATCACCTCGCGCGAAAATAATCCACAATGGCTCGCTCTGAATCCCTGCGTGCGAGAGTCCCCGGCCTTTGGAGTGACCGCATTGTCGTTCACGCATCAGTCACCACGAGATTTACGTTATCTACCACCAACAGCGTTTTTCCCAAATCCAATTGACACAGTCAGCTAAAACATGACGTTTTTTTCCCAATCGGAATCACAACCCGCCAACAATCGTCGATGGATTTCCCCTTGGCTACCACACGATAAATAGCCTAAATCCTCCTTGGAACATGTATACCTCCTGCTAGATGTTTTTTTTTTTGTGATAATTAATGTTACACATGAGTATTACCATATCGCAATTTTTATACGAATGAAACTTCTGGGTTACTGACTCTGTCCCTGTTCAAATATGCAATATTGAATTAAAACAAAATTAAAATGCACGTACCTGTGTACTTCATCGACAACTTGTTGAGGATTAGACGAGGCAAGGAGGGACGGGAGAAGGAGAAGAAAAGAAAGAAGGAATAGTAGAGAAACAGAGGAAGTGCCCATTGTTTGTTTTATTAATTAGCTTTAAAAACAGAGGATTTGGGTTATGAAGAAAAGGGAGGGAAATGGAGGAGTTTATAAAGAAGGAAAAAGTAGAGAAATTAGCGTAATTAAACAAAAGGGATGGGTCCCTTGTTCCTTCGTGATTACATGTTTTACGGAGATTCCTCTTACCTAGATGATAGAGAAAGAAGACTACGGTAGTTTTTGTCTGTTCAATTAACAGTATCTACCTCTTGTTAGCATATGATTACTACTCTAGTATATGTCCAATTAAACGCGTTTAAGTTATATATATATATATACACATCGTTCAGTACCATATTTATGTAAAATTACTATCGGTCATTGGTATATGATTGGTATATGTCTATTAAACGTGTATAAGTTATATACATCATCAATCAAATGTATTTAGATTATATACGTTGTTGATTTAAAATCTTTTTACTATTAGGTCATCCAAGAAATATTTACTAACATGAGACTTGTAAAATATAAGTCATATTTGTTAAGATAATATATATTAATGACGTGAAATTTTATAGCATTTAATATAGTATAGCTTAAAAATCTCAAAGAAAAGTATTTTCTCCTAACAAAGTCCAATTTGAGTGTCATGTCAACATACGTCTAATTTTTCTAAAATCTTGACGTTCATTCCTTTAATATTTTCAAATCATACATACAAAATTAGTCCAATGAGAATTTTTAAAATTTATAATATTCTTTCCCGATATAGCGCGGAACTAAAAAATTATTGATATAGCTATGGCAATGATGTGATTTTTCTTAGAAACAAAATACATTTTTTTTATAATAATAACAAAAATTAGTTGATCATCACCATGCCATGTTATTAGCTCCTTCCCCCCGGCATGCACGTTACTGTATATAAAAAATTTAAATCAAACATCATTTTGTAATTTCTATGTCATAGAATCATGTGTAGGAAATAATTCAGGTTGCATGCATAGTCCCCTATACATAATTAATAATATTCCCAACACAGCTCGTTTTTATATGATAACTATATGTCGATACATTCGTCTCAACTTTTTGTTATGAGATTGGGATCGTATTCCTCAGGTAAGAATTAAGAAAAATCAAATATAAACCATTAAAAAGTGCACCTTTTTTATTTGGATAGATGGAGAACAAATTCAATTTACCAAAAACGAAAGACAACTTATATTCAGCTTTATCTTTCATGATAAAAACTGTTTAAATTTTATAATAAAAATTTCATTAATACTATGGACCAATAAAAATGTATTGCATTTGCACATTCTTGTAGGCTTTCTCTTTTTATTTTGTAAAAATTGGAACCAGCACAGAATCAAGCAAATGTCAACCGACCCTATAATGTACGCTGTGATGAGTTGCATAATTGCGTTTTTCATTTAATTTTCGATGGATCCCTTTCTTTCGGGGCGAATTTAGAAGAGGTTATGAATTCACTCGAACTTCTAAAAAAATTATACGATATACATAATGTTAAGATATATCTATATATTTATAGTGTTTTTGTATTATAATTTTTAAAACGTCTTAAATATAAAGTCAAAGATTGGACTCAGCAATTTAGTAGTCAAATTTCCTCTTGATTGTTTCTCTGACTAGTCGCCCTAGATTCGTTATCATAAAATAGATTTTTCCTTTTAGGAAAACGTTTTTGGATTGACTTCTTTTTTTTTCTAGTAGAAAAAGGTTAGGAACTCTATCAAATAGAGACATTGTGCCGTCTCTACTTAATCGCATTCACAATGAAGTTTTCAAGCTTTTGAGAGGTTTTGGTTAGTAGAGAATTTGTTATGGGTCACAAGCTTTGATACTTTATCATTGTGTGAACCTCCCATTTATTTCCGAGAATGGTTGAGGTCGTTCCCCTCTTGTATTTTGTACTCTCATATTTTATAATGGATTGTTTCATCTTCTTGTGGAGTAGGTCGATGACCGAATCACGTAAATCTTTGTGTATTTTGGGATATTCTCCGTTGTCTCTTATCGTGATCTTTCCGAGGTTTTCTTTGCTAGCTTCTCTGCGTTTACAACCAGTTTATTTTCGATCGACATTTAATTTTCGTTTAAAGTTCCAAGTTTGAATTTCAATTTTTGTTTTCTTTTTTTGTTTTTTTTTAAAAAAGAGATGTTATTGTCTCGTTATGGAACAAACATTAAGATAGTGGTTTGAATCCTTTAATACTGGAAAAAAAAAAGGAAATTATTATGATTGCATGTTATGGGCGTCCACGCACATATGAAAAAATATTAAAATGATTATTTTCCCAACGCTAATTAAACAAGTGCCAAACTAGTCTAAGACAATATTTATACTTATAAAAAAATGTTGGGCATCAGCGTATAAAGTTACTAGATTTGTCATGGGACCCTATTCATTTTGTCTTCATTTCCCTAATTATTACAAGCAATCCTAAGGCATAATTTTGCCTTGTCACTTTCTGTCTCCTCTTTTTTCTTACTTTTTTTTTACGCTATTTTTTGTAGTGATAACTGTATTAACTTTTTCCCAATCAAAGACCAACTTCAGAATGTTTTTTAATATATTTAGTTTCTTTTGTATCTTTAACAATCTAGCTTCCTCGTTCCTTTTTATATGTATTTTTTTTCTATAATAGTAGGTTTTTTTTAAAATGGTCAAAAAAAATAAACTCTTTTTTTTAGTCTGTTTCAAAAAATAATTTCTTTATTATTTTAATCACTTTTTCACACGTGGCATGTTTTAAATACAAGATTAAGAAACATTTTGTACATTAATATAATTTTTAATTTAGAACTACATGATCAAAAAACTCTTTAATTTTTCTTAAACTCCATATCAAAGTCAAATTAGACCCCTTCTTGTGGAACGTAGAGTGGTAATAACGTATCATTTCATAAAATCAATGTCTAATTTTCATATGGTTTCTTTTTTTTTCTTGCGAGTGATTACCCTTAAAAATCTACATTTGAATCAACTTAGAAAAGCTAAGTAAAAATTCATGTTCGTATGTAACTAACTTGTTTTTTTTAACTATTTTGAGGCTTGACTACTAATCTTTTTACGTGTAAATATTGTAAGCTTTTCACGACTTATCCAAAAGAAAAAATAGTAGTATATATGAGCACACGGGTACTTTTATTTCTTTCTTGACGCTAAGTTTTTTTTATAATGACTTTTGAGTTAGGTTGTATATTAAATCTACCTACTCAAACTTGTGGATATTAGAAATTCCATTGCGAGTTTGAATGTTTGAAAACACAACATATATATTCATTTCATTTTATTATTTAGTTTTAGTTCAAACTTTAGAATAATCCCCACCTCATTCGTGTAAAAGAGAAAAAAAAAAAAAAAACTTCCCCCCTACCCACACCGTCATTTAACCTAGACTTTTTTATGCTCATCATAACCACAAGTGCGAGCTAGCTAGTTATAGTTTTATAAGCAAATTAAATAATTAAACTCACAGTTTAAAAAGTCTTATCCATTCTCCACTATTCATTAAATTTATTATATAAGAAAAAGACATTGATAAGTCATACAGATAACAAACCTATAGCACATCTTTTTGGTCTATACATCAAAGTTAATGGTCCCACCAATTAATATTATAGTAAAGCACACAACAAATGAAATTTTCTTCCTCAATTTCCTTAAAGATTTTCTGGGCCGCAAACTTCGTCGCGTGACTTTCACAACCACTAATATGATGATAACAACATTTATTCAAAGGGGAAAAATGAGAAAACCACTAAAAACGTGACAGAGGACAGCATCGAAGCCCGTCTGAGAGCCGCCACTCGTCACATGACAAACACGACCATAGGCATGGAACCGTCTCCAAATGAAAATGAAACAAAGTGCTAGGCATCATCCCTATTTTTAGAAATACATAAGATTTATCGATCGAACGTGATATGTCTGAGTTAATTTTTATTTAAAAAAATGTTTTTTTAGTAATAGTCGTAGACCGAGTAATAAGGAAACGTTTAGTGTAATTGGCTAAAAATGAATACCCTGAGTATAACTTTTTAGTATAGGTTAAAAGGCTATTTCTACTTTTGAGTGAATAAAATTTGAGATATTTATCTTAAGGATAAACAGCTAAATGACAAAAATAATCCATTCAAAAAAATCTTTCTAGGTACTTTTCACATTTTTACACATACGAAAGTATTTTTATATAGAAAATATTTTTTCTTTTCTTAGAAATTATGTAATTGATATTATTTTTAGTACAACAAATCAAACAGCTATAAATGTTACCCAACGTACAATGAGACTTTTGCACCAAACCATCAATTATTGTTCTAGGATACACAAAATTGCTTTTTTTTTTAAAAAAAAAAAAAATTCACCTGTCAAACACAAATGTTTTTCTTATAAAAAAACAGTTTTCGAAAATTGCTTTTAAAAAATAAAACCATTTTTTGGAATATGACGCAAATAGGCTACAAACATTATTGTATATACAGATATTAAGCAAAAATGGAGATATGGGTATAAAAAAATAACGTTATATTTGTTAATTTATTAACTCATTTGTCTTTTTAAAATATTGACCATTGTTCGGAAAAAAGAATCCACATATAAACACTAATCCTCACAAGTGGGCTATCATTCTTTTGATTTCCTCAAAAGCACCAGATTCCTGATCTTCTTCTTTTGGGGCGGAATTGGTACAATTCCGCCTTAATTTAAAGGATGTAAAAAATGGATCACTACTATCATCAATGGTTGTGAGTACGTAACAGGACATGATACAGGTGGATTGAGATTGTTCCCTTTCTTAATTACAAGTCTCCGGGAGTTCTAGTCATGAGTATGAAAAGCATTTCTGTAGAGAGCGCTACTCCAAATGGGGTCTTCCTTCGGCAACTAGTTCAATTAATCATCATTTCAAATTCAGATACTACTGAACATCGAAGCAAAAAATGGATTGTGAGTGAAATGTTGGATTCTACTTGAGGGGAATCCTTGGACCCAAACTAACGTGAAGTCATTTTTATCTGTTTGGTAGGGTTTTAAATGAATGGCATAGCCATGTGAAGTTTTTTTTAGGTCTATAAGTTGCATTGTTGGGGTTGGTGTATAGATAGGGTAGTGACATTTGTTGATTGTTAACTACTTCATAACTCATCTTTTGGCTCCTATGATTCTTTGATGTAACACTTACTTCGTTAGATGCCACAAATGTTTTGCACATGCAGTGGGCACGCTATTTCCTATTCTCAACTGATCGAAGTCTTCAATATCAAAAATTAATTCGTAAGAATAGTCATGAGGATTTGATCACACCATCGGCCCACGATCAAGACCTAACATATTATATACTAATATAAAGTCAACATTGTTTAACTAATATAGGGATAGATTTGACTTATGTTTAGATGGTAATTCCACTCCCTCGTTTATAACTTAGATCCCGTTTGAATTGGCTTTTAAAAATGTAGTTTTTAACGTCAAATATGACTTTAATTATAAGTCAAAATAAAAAATAGGCGGAGACCTACTTTTGATTTTGACTTATTTTAAAAATCATTTGACGTTATCCAACACTTATTAACTTATTGTTAAGTTGTTTTTATATTTATCAAACATTTTCAAAAGGCCAAAAAACTTACTAAAAATGGTTTGACTCTGACTTGTTTTTCAGTTCATCAGAAAATTGAATGATATATAATTTAAATTAATACTGAGAATTCTTTCTTGTCAAGTATTTTAAACTTTTTTTATTTGTATCTTCTATAGAACAATAATCCAAAAGTATCAAATAATTAAATTTAATTGACTAACCAAATAGAAACAATTTCAACTCCAAGAGTTGGACCGATTGGATTATGACTTTTGATTTAAACCAAATAGAGTCCTGTTTTTTATTCTTTTTCTTATTTTGTTGTATGTCTGACTTCTTTCAATACTTTTTTCGTTGGATATTTTTCGATGGTGGTTTTAATAGTAACCTTATCAAAATTTATTAATTCATAGTCAGTTTCAATCTATCAAAATTTAGTTCAATTCGTCTTTTACCGGTCTTGAAAATCCGGCCCTAACTGTTAAACTATTTTTCCAATAATTCATTTGTCTAATTTGATAGTAAGTCAACAAAAAAATCACAGCCCCGCTGATTTCCTCCTCCACTTTACAGGAGAAAAAAATAGTCAGAATCTTTCACCTCAAGTCATAAATGTAATTATTTCCACAAGAATTATGCACTTAAAAATTCCATTAGAAAAATAATTATATAGACTGTAACATGATGTTGCCATGTCACTGAACAATTAATGGCAAATTTTATATGCATTTGATCAAGGACAATTAAGAACCAATGAAAAATGAACAGTGTTAATTTACATAGCCTATTCTTTTTTTGTCTTTTTTTGCTAATTTAACAAATGAAGGTAATATAAATAGATGCCTAAAAATTAAAATATAGATAGATGTTGTCTTATACACTTATAATGGAATGGAAGGATGTGTTAGAGGTCACACGTCATGGAAATTTTTGTCCTTCTTTTTTGTAGTTTATTTGGTAATTCTCATTTAAGATTTATTTCTTTTATCCGATAGTAAGGTAAGCTTGAATAAAATTTGTCTTCTCTTGTATTTTAGTTTGGCAGTTTCTCATATAAATTATTTTCTTTATTATTATATAAGGTAATCTGAGATGGAAATTCTATTTTTTTGTATTTTATATTTTTGGAAATTATCATTCAAGATTATTTTCGTTCTTAGGATATTAATTAGTTTATATAAATTTTTGTTAGAACCTGATATTATTTCCTAATTGCTAATTTTAGAATAATATATTTTATAAATCTTGAAATCAAAGTCAGTTTCTATAAATTGTGTAGCTCGAGTAATCATGCAAGTGCTCTTTGGGGTGTTAATAGTCACACAATGATGAAGAACTGAAAGTCGTATCCTTATATATTTTGAATATTTTCAATCTTAATTATGAATAATTTTTTGAGGTTGAAATAATGTCCTATTTGTTTATCATTGTATAAGGTTAAATAGATCGTTTGATTCTATTTTATTTGATGTTTGTCTATTTTATCCGTCTAGTTAATTTCTTGAGTAAGGTTAAGTTCGAAACTTGTTTTTCCTACTGTGGTACCAGAATTGGCTTAACCAATTCTTGTTTCAGTATACCTTACTACGAGTCCCTCTGCCCCATGCATCTAATCAGCTCGCTATGGTTTATCGATTCCATCGAAACTTTTTTTTTTTTTTGAAGCGGAACATAGTACGCTGTGTTTATCTAGTGTTTAGAGTTATCAGTCTAGGTGCTGTCGAGAGCGCTATATAATCATACATCAGAGGATGAGATGCAATTATCTTTTTTTCGAGTTACTTTTAAAATGAGTTGAGCCCAAATTTAATTTCCTTTTTTAAATCAAATATGGGCCAATTGGTTGTATCCTAGTGTTTTCAGAAGGGTTACGCACCCTAAATTTTCCAAATCTAATTTTCCAAGAAGTAATGACTCGTGGCTGAAATAGATTTGGTGGAATCATGGGATGCTTTTTCAATTTTCTAATGGATGTAGTTAAGTTCCTCTAAGCCCTGTGCTGACAAGTTTAGCTTAAATTCTTAATTAAATGTGCATTGGAGAAACTTGGTCTAGAGATTATAGCTCCATTATTTATATAGCCGTTTCTTGTATTATATAGTATTTCATAACCAAAAGACAAACTCCTACACATAGATTATACTATTCCATTTGCCTTTTTCCTCTATATCCTGTCTGTTTTATGGGACCCATGATATATATTATTAATTACGAACAATGAAAATGAAAGATTTTTTCTATCATACTGATAGCTACATGTTTTAAAAAATTAATCTGACGGCCGATTCACAAAATTTGTTAAAATTTTGTCATTTTTGTTTGGATATATAATATTGTTTTGTTAGTTAAAAAATAGAAATTTTGAAGAGGTTCTTTAAGGACGTATATTTGATTGGTTTTTTAACGAGATAAAAGACATACGACTCCCATTCAAACAAGTGCATTTCAAACAATGCTGACATTTTTTCTTTTTCTTTATAACTGTGGTGTATATGAGTAATAGAAATTAAATTATTATTTGTGCCGATTGATAAGTATTTTTTTTCGTATACTATTTAATTTAAAATTTCAGTTCAAGGTCCCTCTCAATCAAAACTGGTAACTTATTTTTACTTTCCAATATTGATTTTTTTGATGTCAAAATGGTTAGACCAATTTTAATATGGATAAACAAGCATGAAAACAAAAGAATTTAGAGGGCCAAATACCCTAATTGGTGCCATTACTCATTGTAGCTTTGATTACTTTTGTAGAGTAATTAAGGGGTATACGACAGGAATAAAAAGACATGATTTTCAAAATCTTTTTTTTCCACTAGGAAGCCAATAAAAAAGAAACATGCATACATAATATCATTATTTGTCATATGTTTAAGTTCAATGTGAATCATTTCATTTTAACACTGTCTCCTAAACCTCAATTATACTGTGATAAATCAGTGCGGTAATAAATCTAAAAGTCAAATTTGTTTGTGCTAAAAAGAGCTCAGTGTTACAATGCTAAACTCATTAAACCATGATTCCTTTCAACT